>RJWM01031657.1:0-22199 GCA_004363535.1 Dasyprocta punctata | reverse complement strand
ATTAAGGTCCCCTGTTATAACTGTATTATTGTTTATTTGGTTTTTCATGTCTATTAAGAATTGTCTTACATAGTTGGGTGCTCCCATATTCGGTGCATATGTATTTATGATTGTAATCTCTTCCTCTTGAAGTTTTCCCCTAACAAGTATGTAGTGACCTTCTTTATCTCTTTTGATCATTCTCGGTTTGAAGTTTGCATTGTCTGCAAACAAAATAGCTACCCCTGCTTTTCTCTGGGTTCTTGTTGCATGGAGAATTGTTTTCCAGCCTTTGATTTTTAGTCTGTGAATTTCCTTTTGAGTGAGATGTGTTTCTTGTACACAGCATATTGTTGGATTTTGTTTCTTAACCCACTCTGCTAGTCTGTTTGTTTTTATTGGTGAATTGAGACCATTTCCATTGATTGATATAACTGATATATACTGGGTCATCCCTGTCATGATATCTTTCTGTTGTTGGTTTTCTACATTTTCTGTTTAATTATTTTCCCTGCTTAGTGGTATCCTTTTGTTGTTGTTCTTAAGATTGTATCTACCTTTGTCTCTTTCTAGAGTGTCTTTCAGTACTCTTTGTAGCATTGGTTTGGTGGCCATAAATTTGTTCAGTTGTTCTTTGTCATAAAAGTATCTTATTTCTCCATCAATTTTTAAGGATAGTTTTGCAGGGTACATCGATTTATTTTGAAAGTTGTTTTCTTCCAGGATTTGAAATACTTTACTCCAAGCTCTTCTTGACTTGAAGGTTTGTGTTGAGAAGTCTGCTGTGATTCTGATAGGCTTTCCTTCATAGATGATCTGTTTCTTTTCTCTGACAGCTTTTAGTATTTTTTTCTTGTACTGTATTTCTGATACCCGTATTATTATATGTCTGGGTGAGGACTTATTTTGGTTGTGGTTAATTGGGGTTCTGTATGCCTCAGTTACCGGTATTTCAGATTCTCTTCCCATGTTTGGAAAGTTTTCTGGTGCTATTTCTGTGAATAGTCTTCACAGGTCATTAGTATTGACCCCTGCTTTTTCATTTATGCCTATTAATCTTATGTTATTTCTCTTGGCATCGTCTTGCAGCTGTTGAATTGTTGTTTCTTGGTTCCTTACCATTTTTAGGAGATCTTTTCTTTCATGGCCATGATCTCCCATGTTGTCTTCAAGATCCGCGATTCTATCTTCAGCCTCATTTAAGCGGTTTTTCAAACTTTCCATGGAGTTCTTCATTTCCTGCATTTCCCTTTGCATCTGTTTCATGCATTCTGTTTGTGTCTTATATTGTTCATTCAAGGTTTCAATCATTTTCTTAAGTTCTTCTTTTTTTATCTTGCTTTTCTTTAGATACACACAACATTTCTTCATTAATGATTCTCATTTCATTTTTTAGCTGAGAGAATATTTCTGATTTGAATTTCTCTATAGCTTCATCAAGCTGTTTCTTTATTGCATTTTCTATCATTTCAGAAAGTCCATTTGTGTGACTCCCAGTGTCTTCCATTTCAGTGTCTCTTGGGTTTGTTCTTTGTGGGCTGGGGGACAGAGACTGCCTCTTGGTCTTTTGTTTTGTCATTTTCTTGAGAACCTATGTGGCTGTGTTCTGCGAGGCTGACTGGTCGTTTCCCTGAGGTTTGCACTGATTCTTGGGTTGCACTGAATCGTGGGACCTCATAGGGCTGGGTCCTGCATGCAGCAAGGGAGGACGGCCTCCCGGGGTGTGGGGGTGGAGCCTCTGCCTTAACTGGGTGGGAGCCAAAGCCTCCAGGTCCCAGGCAGCTAGGCAGAGTGCACCCCGAAGTGATGCCAACCGGACCCTGGGTCTGTCTGCAAGTTCGGAACTACAGTTGCGCCGGGGCAAGCCCGGGTGAGTCCCAGGCCTACAGTGCTAGGAGAAACCCGGCTGGGTGGGGGTCCATGCGCGAGCTCTGGGATGGTGCATGCATTAGCTGCTCCACTGGAGTATGGAGCTCGCGTGCTCTCTGCACTCTGGTGCGGGAAGCCCAAGCTTTCCAAGTCCCTGTAGCTATGTTGGTCAGTCCCCGGTAAGCAGCTCTGGGGTCCTGGCCTGATCTGGGCTGGGCTGCGTACCTCTGTGTCCTGCGAGGCTGGCTGGGCATTCCCCTGAGGTTTGTGCTGATTCTTGGGTTGCGCTGAATCATGGGACCTGGTAGGGCTGGGTCCTGTGTGCAGCAAGGGAGGGCAACCTCGTGGGGCATGCCGGTGGAGCCTCTGCCTTAACTGGGTGGGGGCCAAGACCTCCAGGTCCCAGGCAGCTAGGCGGAGTGCACCCTGGAGTGATGCCAACCGGACCCTGGGTCTGTCTGCAAGTTCAGAACTACAGTTGCACTGGGGCAAGCCCCTGTGTTTCTCTTTCTATTTTGTTTGTATGTCTCTGAATTTCTGTGAAGGACTTGTTTTGCCCCATTCTCTCTATTGCTATAGAAGAATGGGCTAAGAATCATGAACCTTACTTTGAGTCTTGAACCTGTCATTTACTAACTTCGATATCATGAGCAAGCTAATTATTGCCTGTAAAGTAGGGCTGGTAATGAGTTCTCAGGCTATTAAAGCAACCCAGAGATCAGCTTACCCAGAATTTCTCAGATAGAAACTAATATATTTCCATGTCTCATTGTGAAAGGTATGGGGTAAGTTCAGGGATAAAGAGAGCTCTTTCTGCATGTATATGTGTGCAGGAAGAATATTTCAAAAAGCAGACTTAGATCTTATTCTTCAATACGTGTATTTTAAGACTCTTATTAAGAGGTCTTTGATGTCTTTCATTTTAATTATCTCATAAAGGCTTGCCATGTATTTTCCCTTTTCATAAGTTAGAATGTATTAATGTAACTTATTGCAATTAAAAATTCTTTTGGCTTTTCCTGCAGAGCTCTGGGGCTAACCCTTTTTCTTGGAGATCTCAGTAGAGTGAATCAATCTACATTCAAGCAAAATTAGTGATTCAATTACATGATAACCTTTAAAAGGATAATTATGTCCTTAATGTCTTTGTGGTTGGAGCTGATTTCCAAACACTTCTGTCCAGTTGGCCTCTCAGTGTATGCCTGAGGTTGGTGGTGACTCCTCTTTGTGATAGGAAGTTTTTGTGATCTGGCTCTCCACTGGGAGACATTGGGATACCAAGATGCCTAAAATATTGAAAGTTAAATACTGCCTGACAAGCTCAAGATAATGAGTTTGATTTCCAGTTTTTTTTAAAAAAGAAAGTTAGATACTTTAGATGACGGGTTAAGAAGAAGGGTTGTAAAGAATGGTGGCTTGAAGGACAGTTATTGCTGAAATCCCCAAACATGAGGGGGACCCACTTGTCAACTATCATTGCAAAACCTGTCATATACTACACACTGGGAAATGTTAAGTGCTGTATAATTTCATTTACTATCCACTGTTAGTATAATTTCATGAATGAGAAATTAAGGCTCAGAAATGCTGCTTATATACCTTGTACAATATTGGACTTACAAGGAAAAGATTTGACCAAAGGTGTCTGACTCCAGAGCTTATGTTATTTTCAGTAGAATCTGCTGCCTTGAGATAGAGGAAACAGGTTCATTAGGATGTGAGGTTGGAGAAGATGCTGATGCTAGAGGAAGGTTCCAGAAAGATAGCAACATGGAGCTAGCTCTGTTTTCCATTTGGTCTCAATCAACCCCAATATATCTTCATTTATTTTTGAGACAACTAATTAAGGCCTGCAGGTTTTTGAGTGGAAATGGTTCAGGGCTGTGTGGGAGTACCATTAGATAGAAATGGCACAGGGCTGTCTGAGCTGAGGGTTGAATGAATGGGTTCTAGTGAGAGGTCTGTGAGACAGGGATTGCAAACTTGGGACATTGGAAAGAGGTTGGCCCCAAGAGATTATGCTCCTTGGGAAGAAATCTCATGTTCTTCTCCATGCGTGTGTGGCAGATCTCTATAACTGAGATGTCAAGGAGTAGCAAAAACACAGGTCATCCTTTGAAGAGCAAGGATGCTTCCTGTAAAGGATTACTTTGTCCACTTGTGAGATGCTACCTGGTGTGATTGGAACAACCACATCACCTGAGTCTTGGTTACCATGCAGCATAACAAGATGTCCAGTGCTAAGACAGTAAGACTCTAGTAGAGCACAGCCACGGACAGCTTTGATGAAGGAGATAGATGACAATTGGGACTGAAAATAGAAAGATGCATTTAAAGAGATTCAGGGGCAACTTGACGGACTTTCTGGAGCTAAAAATTGTCATGCATGCATAGACAAATGAAAGCAAAGGTGACCACTATTAAGAGAGAAATTACTGACCCAGAAGAGCAAATGGAAGAAATTTCTTGTGTAATGTAAAAAAAGGTAAATAAATAAAAAACAGGAAAAATAGAAAAATTTTAGAGGAGAGATCTATGAAACCTAACACAAGAGTAATAAAAGCTCTGTGTAATGACAGAATGTGTTATTTATAAGAAAATTATATATTTTATATGAATAAAACCAGAAACCTAAAAAATATAAAGAATGCTAAAAATTGCCAGAAAATTTTCTAAGCATGCAATAATATTAAAAGATGCCCATATTATTTCTTTAGAATTGTATAAATATGTCAGATAAAGGTTAGTTAACATAATTTATTAAACAAAAAGAACATAATTTACTAACACAATCAATTTAGATATATACATAATTAAATATTAGTGGTATATTTACAGAAATCAGTAAAACATAAAGACAAAATATTTACAAATCTAAAAGTATAGAGTGTAGTTACAGTTTATTTTCTTGAATCATGGTTTAATTAATTAAAAAAATAAAAAGATCGAAAACTTAATTACTTCAAATATTAAGAAGCATAGTCTCTGGCAATGATAAAATTAAAAACAGGGAATAATTGCCACCCAGTTAAAGGGTGATATGCAAGAGATTGATCACTGAATATCCAACCTTCAGAGAAAATGGCATCAGTTTCTTGGTACTAAGATGGCAAATTATCTCAAACAGAATGACTTAAAAGAATAGATTTTGTCTCTCATGGATTTACAGACTAGAAGTCTAATAGCAAGATGGCAGCAAGGTTCTGAGTTTGATTTCCAGTACCAAAAAAAAACAAAAAAAGGAAGAAAAAAGAACAAGATGGCGGCAGTGCCATCCTTCTTAACCTCGAGGGAACATCATTCCTTCCATTTCTAGCTTTTGTCAACCCCAGCACCATTGGGTTGTCACAGCCTTACTCCAGTTTCTGCCTTCTTCTGCACATGACCATCATTCTGCTACATCTGTATGTGACTCTCCTAACCCTAACTCGGTATGACCTCATCTTCCCTTGATTATATCAGCAAGGACATTATTTTTAAAAAAGTCCATATTTGCAGGTATCAGAGTTTAAGGCTTAAATGTATTATTGGGGGATGTAATTCAACTCATAACACAAATGAGTGAAAATTATACTTGGAAGAAAAATTTTAGGCATAACTATCTTCATTAGTAAATAAAAGATGTAATATTCATCTCTACATTAAACCAAAGGACTTGGGAAAAGGGGATGGCTAAAGATACAGGTTGAGAACAATTAAATAGGAAATAAAAAGGATAAAAGGATATGTTTAAAAACCAGGTATTTAAAAAATATCAGATAAAAGAATGCAATAAATCCTTAGTCAGTCTAGGAGACAAAGAGCAAGAGGAAATGAATTTGAATAATAGCCACAGACACCATTATTGAGCAGATTAACACATAGTGTTACAATTTGAATTATGAGATTAAGAATTATGGAACCATCTTGAAAATCTAGAGTGAGAGTTGGCAACCTAAAACCCATAGGCAAATCTGGCCTACTTTTTGCTTTTGTATGACTCCCAAGTGAAGAATGGTGTTTACATTCATAACACATTAAAAAATAATTTGAATAGTAGTATTTTGAGGTGATACAACTCAGGGTGAAGTACTTGCATAGCACAAGCAAGCTTTGGGTTTGATCCTCAGTATCACCTCCCTATACACTGACACACAATTTGTGATAAGTAAAAAGCACTTAAAATTTAAAACTATGCATCCATAAATAAATAAGTTGTATTGAAATACAACCATACCCATTCATTCATGCACCATCTATTTCTGTTTATGCAACATGATGGTAAAATTCAGCAATTGCAATGGACTCTGGCCAATAAAACCTAAATTATCTGTCCTATTATATAAAATTTACTAGCCCCAATCAACAGGAAGCAGAAACTTTTCTAGCAAAATATGACTGAGTTTTAGAAAACTAGAAAACTTGACATGACCAATTTCAATGGAAAGATGATTAAAAATCTACTTTTGAAATACCTACAGAATAGTAGACTTTATGAATGAATTTTATTTAAAATACTGTGGTAAAGCTATTTAGAAAATTTTATTGAAGCAATTCTGGACCATTGAAAAAAGCTAATGACAAAGATCTTTGATCCATTTTATGAACACAATAAAGTTTTGATAGCAAACTCTGGTAAAATAGTAAAAAAGAAAATTATGCTAATATTACTTATAAAGATAAATGCAAAATTTTAAATAAAATATTAGCAAATAGAGTAGTGATACATCTCTAAAATATATCTGATTATCAAGAACAATTTCTTTCTAAGAATACAAAGATTATTAAATAGAAAATCTACTAATACATTATAGGAGAAAAGGGATGATGTTCTATTACATTTAAACAGAATTTGATAAGAGCCATTAAAATTTCTATTAAAAGCAGAAATAGCTAATGTAGTCCATTACTATTATTGTTCAATATTGTTTTTGAATATTGAATAATTTCAGTGCAATTAGTGAATGCAATGATCTTGGAATATTGAATAGTTTCAGTGCAATTAGTGAATGCAATGATCTTGGAATATTGAATAATTTCAGTGCAATTAGTGAATGCAATGAGAAAAGAATATCAAATAACTTTTAAAATATTAGAAAAGAACATGGATGATATCTCATGCTCTCACTATATAATGTGTTCCTTGGTAACCAGAGATATTATGAAGGTATCAAAATTGGTAAAATAATTTGATCAGTAATTGGATGAACATACAAACGTAGAGCTGTGCTCTATTTTATCAATAACCATCTCAAGAAGCAAAAGCAAGATCCATTCACAAAAGTACAAAAGCTATGAAATGTTTATAAATACAAAATTAAAAATTCCACAAGAAATTTAAGTAGTTATACGTATCACTTAGAGTCAGTGAAATGTTAAGTTTTCTACTTCATGTAATAGCTATAGAAAGTAGTATAAACAAAGTAATAGATGAAATCTTTGAAGAATAATTTTAATACTGATGAAAGGCAAAAGTTTAATATTCTAATGTACCTGGATCTGTTAGAAATAGACAAGAATGTAAGAAAAGACTGACGATAACAAGCAAGAAAAGAGCAGGTATGAGGCATGGACACAGAATACAAATCCAGATTGACAATAAAGTCATGAAAGGAAAAGTTAAATCTAATAGCAGTCAGGAAAATTCAAACTAAAATAATAATCAGATAGCACTTCTTGGTGTTCAGAAAAATAAAAAATAAAAAAAGCCTATTTATTTTTGTTTGAGATACGAGAAATGGGTACTCCCACACATTACGCTGGAAATATAAATGTTACGATTCTTTTAAAGAGTCTTGTAACAACATCTATTATATAAAAAATAAATAGAGCCTTTGAGCCCCAAAATCCACAATAGGAAATCTATATTATCCATTAACACTGGCACCATGCAAGCAAATATGAACAAAGTTATGTATTGCCACACTTTAGACGGTGAAAAATTTGGGAACTGGCCATATATTATTGTAGGGTCACATAATAGACTTACTCAGGTTTGCAAAGCATGAATAAAAGCTGTGCTGTTTTCCGATGTGGAGGACTTAAAGAAGTGGGGCATTTGGGGAAGGCTTTTGGTCATGGAGTGCCTGCTCTTCAAGGGGATTGTGGAACTACAGTCTCTTCTTGTCTCATTCTGTTTCTTAGCTCTTGACATGAGCACTTTGCTCTGCCATGTGCACCCCAACATTTTCATCAGCACCCAATGAACACACCCAGTGTTGGACTGAAACCCCCAGAATCATCAACTAAGCAAATCTTTTCTTTTATAAGTTAGTTATCTCAGGTATTTTGTCTTAGTAGTGTAAAGCTGACTAGCACAATGATGCATTTTTATTGGGGGAGCATATGAGATAATGCTGAAGAAATCGTGGCTGTTAGACCTTTATAAAGACAAAGTTGACTGTTAGGTTTATTGAGTCCAAACAGTTGGTGAAGGGGAAGTTTTTAAAGGGATCTAATACGTATCATCCCTATTTTGTGGGTGTGCTCTAAATCAACTAATAACTAACATAAAACAGATTCTGGATGAAAATATTTCATTTTTGACAAAGATAATTGGAAGGAGGATGAAACTTTTATCTATTGATTGATTTCTGAATGCTAAACTTGAGAACAGCGAAGAAAATAAAGGTTTTTCCTTAATGCTTTTACTGTCAGACATTGTGGCTGTGTGCTTGACCAAATTTCACCTCGTATAGAGTTCCATGAAACAGATTACACTATCACCATTTTAAAGTTCAGGAAATTGAGTCTCAGAAAAGCCAAGTGATGCGTCTAAGGTGGAGCTTGGAACACAATCAAAAGTCTGTACTTTCAGTAACAGTCTACTCTTACATTATAGTAGCATTTTCTTATGTGAGCATTCCTCTTATGCCAGGGCCTCTATGAGTTATATAAAATCATGGTTCATTACAGGGATTATAGCGGGAACCAGAGAAGCAGCCCTTGGGAGAATGTTGTCACTGTTACTGGTGGTGGTTAGAAGTCACTGTAAGACAATAGGGCACACAGCTGCAAAGAACTGGCTATAAAGTATGGGAGAAGGGGGAAGAAATGGAATGCTGTCTGCCTTTGACTTCCTGCAGAAGGTCACTTCAGATCCTGCCTTTGGACTTGAAGTTGAAGAACCATTCCCATTATGAGAAAACAGCAGGGTGCTGACAGATCATCAGCCCCATGGGTGACCCACCTTAATGACTGATGCCCTATAATAACCTCTAGACCCTCAGCAGTTGCTGCTGTTCACTTTTGCTTTGCAAACCTCACAAACCCAAGACCACACAGAGCAGGAGATTCTGGAAAATGTGGTTCTGATTTGGTTAAATTGAATAAAAATACCACATGGTAGAAACTGTTCTTTTTTCAACCCTATATTTTAGAGGTATAATTTATAAATATAAATTATATAATGGTATATAATGTGATGTTTTCATATGTGCATACATTACCAAATGAAGCATAAGCTAATTAATATGCCCTCAGATAGTTATTTTTTATGAGAATATTTAAGATCTACTCTACTAGAAAATTCCAAGTATGCAATACAATATTATTAACTGTTGTCATCACATTCTACATTAGAGCTTCTGAACTTACTCATCCTGCACAAATGGAATGCATATGCTACACTTTGACCAACCTTTCCTGTTTCTTCTGCCATTTAGCCCCTGGGAATAGCCATTGTACTCTCTGTTTTTTGAAACTCGTTTTACATTTCTTATTGTATTCATCTTCAAAACATCTTTCTAAGGAAGGAGTTGTATTTTACAGAGGAGGAAATCAAGGCTTGTGAGGCTGTATAACTTGTATAAGGTATAAATTTGCCTAAGGTACAACTCCAGGAAAGGGTTTTGAATTCAGATCTCTGTTTAGATCTGGGTTTTGCTACCACATGAACCTGTCATCTGTTTTTCTCTGAGCATCCCTCTATGCTACTTTTAAGGACACTAGTGTCACTGACATAAAGGTGAGGTCACCCGGGCGTGGTGGCACACGCCTTTAGTCCCAGCACTCAGGAGGTTGAGGTAGGAGGAACATTGTGAGTTTGAGGCTGGCTTGGGCTACAACGCGAGCGCAAGTCTGGCCTGAGCTACATAATGCAACCCTGCCTCAAAAAACTAGGGCTGGGAGTTTGGCTCAGTGGCTTAAGCACCTGTCTGGCAGGCGTGAGGCTGTGAGTTTGATTCCCGGTGCCACAAGCAAGCAAACAAACAACAACAACAACAACAAAAAAAATAAAAAAATAATAGTGAGGTCATCACACACAATTGCTTCAGGGATATCTAGGCACCCCCTCAAAGTGCTTTTCTCAACTTTTTTCATTCCTGAGACCAGAACTTCCCATCCAGGGCACTGTGGTTGGATTATAGGCCTGCTGATCTATGGATCCTCCTGAGTACCTTAGGGTGGCTCTGAGACATCAGGTCCTGGGGAATGACCTCTGCCCATAGCAGTCTCATGCATTTCCCTTGGTGTGCCATGACTGAAAGGCTGAGAGCAATACTGTAGTCTCGGCACATGACTCGCCTCACAGAGATGGACTCTGTTGGCCTCTAGACATAAACCTAAGAGAGGAACCTGGTGAACTGATGTGCATCTTGTTAGCATAAGAGGTACTGGCCGGAGCCAGTGGAGGGAAAAGTTTTCATTGACATTGTCTGGTTCCCAGGTGGCAGCCAGGTGTCTTAGATTTGATTTGTGTTTTATAAACATTTTTCCTGCCTGTCAGTTCTCCAAATGGAGCTCAACTCATCTCTGTGGCAGCTGAGGCATAAGAGCCCTAGTGAATATGTCAGAGTGGAGGTGAAAGCTCCACTCCAATACAGGAATAAAAGGGAGAAAAGAAAGGGCTTTGCTCTTATCATGGTGCCTGGACAGTACTGAGAGGGGAAAAATAACACATAATGGAACATTCAATGGAAAATCTTCCCTTTTTCTTGGAGCTTCACCTGAGCCCTGCAGCTGAGGAGATGGGTTGATAAATGCTTACACTCTCTAAAAATTTGTCAATCACTTCTATGCAAGACTTGCTAAGAGACTGCTGCCAATGCCCATTCCTTTTGACATGCATATTGAAGAAGAGCCTAGAAATTCATTATGACAAAGGAAAACAAGAAAAATTCTTAGGTTTTTATAGGTGTCCCAGAAGCAGACCCCCACCTCCAGCCATAGTAATTTCAAGGAACTTATTAGGGAAGTGTTCACAGGAGATACCAACAGGGATGAAGGAGGCTGGACAGGGAAGGCAAAGACTGAAGTGGGGGTGCTATTTTGGGTATAACCCCTACACCAGGCTGATCCCTGCAGAACTTGGCATGTGAATGATACCTTAGAATTTGTTCTGCCTCCAGGTAAGGGAGCTGGGATTTTCTGCTCACTTCTACACAGGGCCTGTTTTTAACTATTGGTGCACAGTGTGAGACTCTGAGGGCTGCAGGTTTGAGCTTTAGCAGCAGAGTATTACAGAAACTAGGGAATCAGTGGATACAAGGAATTCCAAGGAGCTTGAGCTAGGCAATAGCAACAATACCTCCTACAGAAGGGAATTTGGGTTGTAGAATAATATGATTTCTCTCCTTTCCTCAGTGCTTAAGCACAGAGGGCTTTATGAGAATGACTTACAGAGGTGAGGGCTGACTCCGTATACTGAAGCTGACTTTCCTCACATTGTTGCTCCAGTCTAGTGGGACACTGGCTGAGATGAATGAGGTTTCAGGGACACCTGATGAATGGAGCTTGGTGAGAGTTCTGGGGACAGCTTGATTTGTGCCTCCTAGACTTTGGTGGGTGTTATATTGTGATCAGGTGGCCCCCACTTAAGCCTCATGTAATCATGGATGGGGCTGAATTTGGCATTCGTGATTAGTTTGTTGTCTAGTGCTGGGATTGGCAATGTGAGTGCTGCACTCTCCCAAGGGTGGAGCCGACATGCAGTGTAAGGGCCAGAGGAAGGTGTGCCTTTTTTCTCTCTTGCCGGTTCACGCTTGCTGTTGCAGTGGCCATGAATGGTGGCCCCGCCAAGCCATGCTGCATTGGAGTCAATTGAGAATGGACTGAAACCCCCGAAAGCTGTAAGGAATAAACCTAATTTTGGGTGTCAGGTATTCTGTCTCAGCAATGAAAAAAATGTAACCAAGATAGTGGGCATCTAGGCTTCAGAAGTCACAAGTAGCAGATTACAAAAGCATAACAAAGAACAAGACCAGACTTGGGAATGTTGAGCAAGCTGTAATATATAATGGTCAAGAATATAGACTGTAGTATAGTTTACCAAAGTTTGAATCTTGGGCATGCTATTTACTAGCTGTGTAATCTTAGGCAAGTATCTTACCTTCTCTGTATCACTTTCCCTTTGAGTGCAGTGGGGATGATATTATTACTTTTGTCATAAAGTTGTTGTGAGTAGTGAGCACAGACATGGCATATGATAAGGCTTAATCTTCCATATATACCATATACAATATTCATACATATAATATAAATGATATAATCCAGCACATATCATGTAACTTAGATATTCTTAACTGATTACTCAAAGACACTCTGTAACCAGGTATCTGACTCTAGATCCTTTGATCTCAACCACCACGCCATACTGGTTTTGAACGCCTTTTGTTTTATATTTTAAAGAACAGGCTAATGAGGTTGGGGGAAAGGCTATCAATAGACCTGGCTTTAAATCCAAGCTGTGCTATTAAAATTTACTGTGTGACACTGACATATGGTTGAACCTCTTCAAGATTGGGATTGCATCTCCCTCATTGAAAGGTTAGGATTAAATGAGGCAGCACATGTGAAATGCCCAGTACAGTATAGAGGAAGTACTCAGCGAACTGATATGTGTTGCTTCTTCAGGCCTGATTCTAGCTCTGTGTCCTGCTTTCTTATTTGTTCCTTAGTTTTAACTTTCTATGTGGAGTAGCTGCAGGCTTGGGGTGGAGAGAAAGAGGAAAAGAGAGAGGCAGGAAAGTCAGGATAAGGGACATCTCTCCTTGAGTGGTTGCTGATCTAAAACAAAGCAAAACAAAACAAAACAAAACAAAACAAAACAAAACAAAACAGAACCAAACCAGACCAAACTAAACTAATCAGAGAGATCTTCCCAAGAATACTGGTCTTTACTTAGGAATAATATTGCAATGAGAATGGCAGAGCACATCAATGAGAATATGCATACTAGTGTAAACCTTGGGCATACTGGAGAAGTTTCAAAGGGCAAAAATGAAGATTACATCAGAGATTTTGAAACAATAGTTCCTGCTCAAAATGATTAATAGCAAGAGTGGCGTCAGTCCAAGGTTGAACAGACTGTTACCGGGCAGTTGTCCTTGTGAAAGTACTTTTTGTGTAAGGTTGCAGTTGCCTCTGTGCAAACTTCTGTTCTGAGGAAAGTCTTTTGTGATAGTAGCTATCAGCCAATCTTGTGTAAGAGCCCTTCCTTTTAATCTCTCAGGTTTGTTTACACTTTTGGATAGGCTTGATATAGAAGATCCCATTTTGATTATGACAACTTTCACAGGGAGAGGAAGAGAAGGAAAGGAATTAGCAGTGGTGAAAATGTCACAAACTATGGATTATGCTTTGGAACATTAAGTATTAGTCATCTGACTTTCGCTTTTTGCATTTTATTTATTTTCTACCCAGCAACACCACACTCTGATTGAGGTTTTTAAATTGAGTGAATCATCCCATTATCCTTGAGAATTGCATCAGGGACAGAAAGTATTATCCTCTTTTCACTAGTGAGAATCTGATAAACAGAGAAGCAAAGTAGTAATTGGTACAAGGTCACAAAGCCAGAGGCAGTATTTATGGTCAGGATGCTGGCATTCAGAAAGTGCCACATTCCCAGGAGATAGGATTCACATTATGTCAAGAGATAGACAACAAAGGTAGCTTTATGAATGTAGAAGACCTGGGGGTAAACCATGCTGGTTGACCGCCCACCATATGCCAAATACCATGAGAAGCATTTTGTGTTAGTGTTTTGTCCACCTCCCACAAACTAATATGAACTAGCATATGAATCAAGTTGGTATTATATTTTTAGTTTATAGATAAGCAAACTGAGACTTAGAGGGATTTAAATTGGTTGTTATTCCTGATTCCATAATTTCTATTATTCTCATTAAGTCATGGGACTCTTGGTTATTTGGGTCCTGCTTCTACTTCATGGACTTAACGAAAGGTAGGGCTTCCTCAAGGGTGACTCTCTATTCAAAGATGCCCTATGTCTAGGAATTCCTGAACCTATTTTGTAGTAATCAGGTGCTCCCATTTTAGACTGCTTACTGCTACTTCCTGTTCTCTTCTCCCATCTTCCTCCCAAACCTGAGAACTGGAGGGACATTACTGAAATTTTCCAGGGATGATAAGCTCTATAATCATGGAAATCTTAGATAGTGATTATTTGTTACAGAATGCAATTCATGCCTGTAGATATTTATTGACTCCTTGCTCAAGCCAATACCTCATTAGATTTATTTATGTCTGGAATTTGGCAAACCTACTCACTCTATTCTAGTACATAGTTTGGGTCAAAGCAACAAGCATTCCATTAATAATAAAGATGATGCTAAATAACAATGATGATAATGATAGCAATAAAATAGCTGCCATAGAGCAAGCACAGTAGTTCATACACATCTGATCTGTTCTTCAAAACAAAACTAAGCAATAACTATGCTTCATTTTCCTAATTGTACAGGTGAAGGAACTGCAAATTTTAGTTGTACAGAGCCACACACCTAGTAAGAGCAAAGCTGGGATTTGAGACTGCATGTTAGAATACAAAGCCTCTTTTAAAAATAATTTATCTTCTAAATTTGTTGTGTACAAACCATTCTAAAACTCAGAGACTTAAAACAATGACCACCTTATTTGGCTCACGGTTTTGTGTGCCCTTGGGAGATTTTAGCTGATCTCTCCTGCACCCTCTCATGTCTGTGGTCTGAGTCACTGGCAATTGGATGATTTATGCTGATTTGCTTACCTGTCTCAAAGTTGATTGGTCACTGGCTGCAGTACCCTGGTTCTTCTCTACCAGCTTCTCGACAGTTACCCTGGACTTGTTCACATGATCGTCTCAAAATTCTAAACCTAGAAGGAGAGCAAAATTCAGTGTCCTATCAATTTTCAAGTCTGTCTTTGCCCCTCTTCTTCTCTCCCTGCTTACCAATGGCCTCCTGACCTAAGTAGGTCACATGGTCGACCCCAGATGCACAGGTGAAGGACTAGACTCCACTTTTCCATGGGAGAGGAGGTCTTTGAAGCCATTGCTGCAGTCTACCATACCTAGGCTCTGCTAGTCAACCTGGTGAGAAAGCTTTGGAAACTGAAAAATGATAACATTTTGAGAACTGATTGTAAATGGTGGAGGCAGCCTATTTCATTGGCCTCCAGAATGCTCTGGGAAGCAGAGTTTTGGATTTCCCTCAAGTGCATGCGATTTCCCTGGAAAAGAGCTGGCACAAATCCTGGACCTCCCTGAGCATGGAGAAGGTTACATGGTCAGAAGTTTTGACTAACTGTAACTAACTAACTTAGCCCTCCAGACTCTCATTTTTCTAAGTAAGATTTCACATCATCTCTGCATCACTGCCCCACACCTTGCCTCCAAGGATTCTGGCAGAGCAGGAAGCCCACTATAGCAGCTGTGCCAGAAATAAACAAACAAAAAATTAACTTTATGGCCAGAAAGTACCAAGCATAGCTCAATGTGGTTTCTATCTACTGTGGACATTGTATAACCTTGGAACTCAGCGTAGTTTATTTTGTCAAATTTGGAAAAATATCTCCTGCAGAGTTATGTTTTTTGTGAGTGTGTTTATTGCAGCTTTTAATGGTGTGTTTTAGAGCTTCTATGAGTGACCATGGGGAGGACACAGGAGGAGAATTTTTGGGACTTCAGGCTCTGATGAAGCCCTGGCTTCCTCCTGCAGGTTCTGGGTCCATTCATCACTTTATTTCCACATAAACAAAGGCAGAATAGTGTGGCTGGTGTGTAAAGTCTGTGCAATACTGGGCTTAAACCTGGCCCCAAATATGTACTCTGTGATTGGGATAGATTATGTAAGTATTTCTGTATTTTGATTTCTTAATCAGTAAAATGAAAATGGTAATAGTAGCAAGTCATAGAGTTAATGTGAGGATTAAATAAGTTAATGTGCATAATGTACTCAGATCAGTCCCAGGCACATAGTAAGGCTAAATAAATGTAGCTGTCACTATTAACAGCAATTAAAAACTCTCATTATTGCTCTGGAGAGGTTTCAGCAGTAAGTATCAGACCAACAGTACCTTAGAGAACTTGTTAGTTATACAGATATTTGTGTCATTCTCCTAAGAAATGCTAAATAAGGATGTTCAGAAACCCTTAAATTTTATCAGGGATGATTTTAAAGCAGGTAATGTCCAGAGCAGCATATATGTCCAGAAAGACATATATGTAAAAACATCTTTTCCTTCTCCTGCAGAACCTGCATGCAAAATACCCACATTCCTTGTCCATGAGAAAATTCAAGGCACTATCATTGTCCTCAAGTGTTTTGTGTCTATATCAATTCACCTTTCTTTATAACAATGAACTGCCTGAGACAGATAACTTTATGAGGAAAAGAGATTTACTTAGCTCACACTTCTGGAGGTGTGAAGGCATGCAATGTTCGTATGTATGAGGGAGCCACCCCAGTGGCCTAAAGACTTCCCACCAAGGCCCGCCCTTAAAGAGTCACACCATCTTCTAATACTACCACCATTGGTACAAAGTCTTCTGTCACATTGCGCCCTTGGAAGATATTTAAACTATATCTAAACCTCCAGTAATCTCCTTCCTAGAAGAATGCTCTAATGAGGAAACTGATGTCTCTAATTACCACTATTAATAGGTAACTTTACTGAGTACTTACTAGTTGCAAAGACTTGTGCTAACAAATTTAGTTAGTGTATTAGTTACTTTACCAACACCCATAATTTGAAAGAGTAGAGGTTTATTTTGACTCATGGCTTCAGAGCCATGAGCTGCTCCAATGCAGAAGTGGCATGGTGGAAGGCCATAGTGAAGGACAAGTGCTCATCTTATGTCAGCCAGAAAAGAGACAGAAAAAGGAGGAGACAGAGACAAGAATGGATTCCTTAGGTCACATCCCCTGTACCTGCCTCCCAACTAGCATCCCCCTTCCTGACAGTACATTTAACTATGATCTCATCCATGATGTGTATAGTACCCATTGATGTGTATAGTAACCCTGTGATCCAATCACCCTCCAAAAAACTCCACCTCTGAGCACATGAGATGTTTGGGGAAAATTTTGGTCAAAATCATAACACTTGGATTAGTGTTTTTAAAGTTTTTAAATCATCCGATGAAATTGATATACTTATCTTAGTCACTTTATTATTAATGAGATACAATGTTGGACACTCACAACCTAAAGGGTGAAGGTTTATTCAAGCTCATGTTTTAGTCTACAGTCAGGTGGCTCCAAGGCACAGCACAGGGCCCTGGAAGATAAGAGCTGCTCATGGAATGGCAGATAGGAATCAGAAAAAGTCTGAGCAGGGAGATAGAACTTTTATGGTGACCTGAATCTTTTAGCCAAACTCCACCTCATAAAAGCAAGTCAGTTAAAAGCCCACATAACCCAATTACTTCCCCAAAGCCCAGCCTATAAGCTCATAAAGCTTTGGGAGAGCATCTAGACATAAACCAAAGTAACAGTATTATGAGGAAACAGGAATTTAGTGAGTTGACTATCTTTCCTAAAGTCATCCAGATAACTGGTTCAGCCACTGACTTATTTAAGGACTCAAAATCAAGCTCTCAGCCTCCCAGGCTTGTGTCCTTTAACTACCAGGCTAAATGGACATCTTGGCAGAGACTGCTACTTGTTTCCTATCAGTCTTTTATTAACTTTCTCAATAAAAGAATTCTAAGATTGAGTGGGGGGCATCCTGTCATCCAAAAGAATGACAGCCTTTCCCAGCCTCCTTCAGGAGGCATTCTTTTTTTTTTTTTTTTTTTTGCGGCACTGAGGATTAAACTCACAACCTCGCGCCTTGTCAGACAGGGGCTTAAGTCACTGAGCCAAACTCCCGGCCCTGGTTTTTTTGAGGCAGGGTCACACTGTGTAGCTCAGGCTGGCCTTGCACTCACGTTGTAGCCCAAGCCAGCCTCGAACTCACAACGCTCCTCTTACCTCAGCCTCCCAAGTGCTGGAATTAAAGGCGTGTGCCACCACGCCCGGCTACTCAGGAGGCATTCTTATAGCTGAGTGCTGGCTAGTGAAATATGAGCAAAAATGACATACATACATTCTAGGTCATGTCTTTCAAGGGAAAAGTCTTGTCCCTCTTTTCCATTACCTCTTGTGCTAGATGGAGGCCATTATAATGTGCCATCTTGGAACTTAAAGTTGATGGTGATATATTAGGAAACTTAGAGGAAAAATACAGAAAGAACATGAGTCCCTGACATTGACAGATACTGCAGACTGTTTATGTAAATGCTTATTAATGAATGAGAGGGAAATAAATTTTGAGATCAAATTTTATGACATGACAGGGTCTTAGATAAGTTTCTATCAGTTTATTACTTTAAAAGGCTGCAGTGATGATTGGCCTGTGCATATTCTAGATCTCAAGTGAAGCTATAGAAAGGGTCTTTTTACCCTTGGTAATCTGAGTTGATAGGTTATAAGGTTCTTACCTACTGGAATCCTATAATTCTGGTTCTACTTGCATATGCAGTAGCTTTTATAGGCCATTTCAGGGAGGTGAATAAAATATCAAGTACAGGAAATTGCAATTTAATAGTTTGAGTCTACTAACAAGGTTCCTGGACTAGTACATCTGTGAAATCTCCACTTTTTGTCTGGTTGCAAGATAAAAAGTGAGAAACATTACACAAATTGTGTTCTTGGCTGTCAAGTGCTGATTCTTCCACTTGCCTGTCCTGCTTCTATAGTTAAGAGATTCTGAGATGGCACAAGAGATACAAGGTCCTTTAGATATTGTATACAATGCAGTGATAGCATTTTTAGTTAAAGACCAGATTTGAGCTTGATCTACATTGGTTTTAGTTCTTGAGATAAAAGGTACTGAGAACTACAAGTTCAATTTAAATAAAACTATTATCTGTTTTACTTTTAATCAGAATGGATAATAATAACCATAATAGGTAGTCCCTGATTTCCTTTGTCTATAACTGGTACTAATACTTATTCCACATGTTTATAAAAAGTTCTCCATCTGTGCCAGACATAATGTCTGATGTCTACATATATTGTGTTAATTCTCACTCTAACCTACAAGATAGGAAGTAATAATATCTCATTTGCCAGGTAACAGAATTGAAGACTTTATGATTGTGTTAAAAACAACCCAAATCTTCTGATATTGTCCCACTGCAGCGTTTCTAAGTAACTTACTGAAGGCCGAGGAATTTGGAGTAACATCAATGACAATAACTGTGATTTTAAAAGTGTTTCCTATTCATGTACAGGTTGAGTACTTTATATATTGTTTTGCCTAACTATGTGGAATAAATGTTAGTACCTTTTACATATAAAAGAAATTATGAACTAGAAACATCCAATAATTTGTCTATAAGCTCATATATTAAAAAAGCCATGGCTCGTATTCAAGTTCAAGTCTGTCTGATTGCACATCCCAGATGCATTGAACTAGCTATGCTACATTTTTATTTTATGGAGGTATTTCTGATCACCAGTATACAGTTTGCTATGGTTATGATCTTAAATGTACCCTCAAAGCTCTTGTGTTACAGGCTTAGACCCTGGATGATGGCACTATTGTGATAAAGTGAAAACTTGGGGAGGTGGGGCCTAGTTGGAGCAAGTAGGCCATTGGAGGGGCGTGTCTTCAAAAGGTATATTTGGACCCTTGCCCCTTCAGCTTTCTCTTTGCTTCCCAGCCTCCAAGGTATGACCACTTTTGCTCTCTACCATGATGTTGTTTTTCATCACAATGGGCAAAGGCAATGAGGCTGTCTTAGTTAATTTTCACTTGTTGCCGAGACAAAATACCTGACGCCCAAAATTAGGGAAGAAAAGGTTTATTTCTTACAGTTTCTCAGGAGTTTCAGTCTGTGTTTAGTTGGCTCCAAGGCAGGGTGGTGTGGCAGGGCAGCCATTCATGGTGGCTGCAAGCAGCAAGGTGTGCTAGTGAGAGAGAAAGCGGAAACGCAAGAGGAAGACCCGCCTTCCCTTACACTGCATGTCAGCTCTATCCCTGAGGAGATGCAGCACTCACATTGCCAATCCACATGCCAGGCAACAAACCAATACAAGCAAGCACCAGACTTAGCCCCATCAAAAGTATATGAAGACATGGGGGACATAGCATACCCAATACAGAGGCCAAGAACAATGGACTGAAACCTCTGAAACATGAGCCAAAATAAACCTGTCTGCCTTTTAGGTTGTTCAAAGCAGGCATTTTGTCAGAAATGGAAAGGTGACTAACACACTGTTCTTTATAAGAGATATTGATGGTAGTTTTGTTTTTTGAGTTTTACAATCTAGTACTGTTTTTTTAAAAAAATGAAAATCCTTTAGGGTTAAAGATGCTTTTTACATAGCCATTATATCTATATAGAGGGTTATGCTAAACTATGGGGAAATATTAAATAGGAACTAATTTACTTAATATACCCATTTGATGTTTATAGGATTCAAAACACATACATACACAATCTAGCAAGAAGCAGGAATCTTCCAAAGGGATAAATTAGGAGAGTCATATGTGAAATTCTACAAATGTGATAAACACTTGTTAGAAAAATTAAACTCAGACAGATGTGCCCTTAGACTAATTAGAAAAAGATCCTTGAAAACTCAGCTGTAGGAATAAGTGGAAAGACAGCTGAAAGAATAAGAAGGATACACAAAAGGGACTAGCACCAATGTTTTGTATACAAAATGCAGTGCTTTCATTAAATACTTAGAAGCCATTTGATATCCACGTAGAAATACCCTCAGATGAAAGTCCTTCATCATTAAGTAGAAGGAAAAGAAACCTAGGAGGTATGAACTTTCCCAAAATGGACTGGGACCGTCATATCAGTTTTACAATGCTTGCTTGGTATGAAGAGTTTGAGGTGAAAGTATCATACAAGAATTGTCTTCAAGTGAATTTATTCTCTTTCTTCTGGCTTCTCGATCTCTCAAATTAATGCTCAAATTTTTCCCTACCCACACTGACAGCACTGTATTAAAATGCTCATTATCCCTACAATAGTAGACCATATGTGTGTTTCCTTATCCCTCATCTTTCTTCCTCATTATAAGGAGTGAATTTTGAAGTGTAAGGTTGGTAGGTTCTTGCTTTTCCTAAGCTCTTGTAGTGGTTTCTCATTACTTTACTGATAAATTCTGCCTTCTTAGCTCAGCATAAAAAGCCTTTGTGATTTGATTCTTACCTCTTTTCCATTCTCTTGGCCTGCTTTTTTCTTTATGTAACTTTGGTCTAACCATAATGAACTATTATGGACTTCTACTTTCATGAAAAGATACATTGCATACTACAGATGAAAGTAAGACAGGCCAGCTCCTGGATAAATTATTGCAACTATATTGTAAATGTATTGCTGGACTCCAAGAATTTTTAAAAAAGTGACCTCAAACCTGAGCTATGAATGGTTATTGTGACATAATTATTAATATTATCTGTGTTTCATTTTAATAGGCTAGACCATAACCAGCTATTTGATAATCAGTGAACAAGGATCCCCAAATTCCCAGCTTAAAATCATTAAGGTGAAGGATCATGACTATCCTTCACCCTAACTTCTCTATCTGGTCAATTCTAAATTTATAGGTTGGTTACTTTCATCACTCCATTTCCGTTACAAAATCTTTCATCTGTTTAGAAGCACATTGAAACTCACACAGGCGTAAATAATAATGGCATTTTATTGAGATGCGTAGCAGGAAACCCAGGCACATTTGGTGGGTGCAGCAATTTAGTGCTGTCTTGGAGAATCCAAGTTATCTTTATTTCTTCTTTTTTTTTCACTCTGTCTTTGATTATATCAGCTCCATCCAAAACTAGACCTCCAATTTGATGGTAGAAAAGCTGCAGCAGTTCTAGGCTTTGCATCTATCTGCATGATGGTTCATATTAGAGTTTCTAGAAAGAACCCAGGAAACTACTTTAATGGACTTAAATCTCACACCCTCCATAATCCAATCAATTTGGCATGATAATGACACCCTGGTTGACTTTAACAAATTAGGGCTTAGTCCTGTAGCTGGGACACAGTCATTCTTTGTCAAACTAAATGGGATACTTGGAGGTAAAATCAAGGAAAAGAAAGAAGTAGCAAGTTTGCAGCCCACACTTGAAGCTTTGAT
>RJWM01031656.1:0-22215 GCA_004363535.1 Dasyprocta punctata | reverse complement strand
CCAGGCAATTCCAATCCACATCTCGGCAGGATTCTTGTTGGTAAAGACAAGAGGATTCCAAAACTTGTATGAAATAGCAAATGAATTAAAAGCAAGGTTTTTGGAAACCTGGGAATCTGGGAACTGCACTGGTGGATTATAAGACTCTGTCTTCGTCTCCTGAGATCCAGCACTGTGGCACTGACAGAGGGACAGACGCAGACAGACACCTGCCTCGGGAGTGCAAAAGGAGCCTGCACGAATGCACGAGGGGTGAGCAAAAAGAAGCATTAAGTATTTAAATAAAACATAACATCACGGTAAGGGACACACTGCCCAAAGCAATGTAGGAGAAGTGTGTCTGAGGCCAGGGAGAGTACTTCGAGGGTGTTAATGACAAAGTGCTTTTTATTGTAAAAATTATTCGTATTTAAACATTCACCATATGTGTTGAACACTGCATTGATCAAATGTTTTTGGCAATTTCTGTCAAATAAAAACATGAAGCTGTGTCCTCACCCACTTTCCTCACTGAATCTGGCACCGTGTGACTTCTGGCTCTTCCCCAGAGGCAAAATGACCACGGAAGGGAAACGCTTTGAATCGACTCAGAACACCGAGGCAGCCCCGAGTGCGCGACTGAAGACACTCAGGAAACAGGGCGCCAGAGCTGCTGCAGGAAGCGGAGAGAACCCAGGTGTCTTTGAGCGCACTGAGTTTATACCGTCCTTATTGATCCAATTTTTGTGACAGTTTCTGTCAGAGAAGACCATAATGCTGTGCCCTCATCCACTTTATCCACCAGATCTGGCACTGTGTGACTTCCGGCTTGTGCACAGAGTCAAGATGACCACGACGGGAAAGGACAGGGGACCTAGGCATGGGGGAGGGAAGGCTGAAGGAGGCGGGGGGAGTGAGAATTGAGAGGTGTCCTGTGCAGGTGTCAGTGCTCCCCGGGGAGTACAGTCGTCGTGTCCTACACGCACGGACTGATAAAGGAGAGAGGGCCACGTTGGATCTGTTCCGCACATTGAGGCAGCCACGGCAGCACCACTAGGGACACACACTTCCAGAACTGCGTCTGAAGGGCCGAGCACAATGGGACAGGTGTGTCCAAAGTGGCGGAGCAGGGGGAGGGGGTTCACGGCAACGCATCCTTCACTGCAATACATTTCATAATTTAATCGTTTAATGTATTTTTTGGACCACACCTCATAGCTGGTTGATTTTTTTTTAAGCAGGAAAACAGTTTAGTAGAAAAAGAACAGTCTTTTCAGCAAATGGTGTTGAGAGGGTGGGTCATTCAGACTGGAAATTTGGAAGCTGGGTCTCAGCGTCACGCCTTGTCCAAAGACTGACAGACCATGTCATTGATCAACTCTGAAAGGCAAACTCTGCAAACCTTCCAAGAAACCAGGGGAGGAATTCTTTGGGACCAGGATATTGGGAAAACGCTATTAGCCTTGACCTCATTCCTAGACATTAGACACCAAAAGCACAGTCTATAAAAGATAAAAATGGCTGCATTAGACTTTATCAAAATTAAAACTTTTACTGGGAAACACACTGTGAGGAGAGTGAGAAAGCGACTGTTACGGCTGCGTGGGGTTTCCCTGAGAGCCGTGGGTGGAGATCGTGACCCTAGGATCTGTGAATGTGGCTGTATTTGGAGACAGGTGCTTCACCGAGGTCACTAAGTTAAAGCGAGGTCTGTAGGATGGATCCTACTCCAGTGTGGCTGGTGTCCAGTAAGAAGAGGAAACTGAGACACAGAGATAATCGCAGAGGGAAGAGGAGAGAAGGCAGTATCCATTCACGGAGGACCACGACCTGGACTGACCCTCCCTCCCAGCTCAGAAGGTGCCAGCCCTGTCTACACCTCAGGCTTCTGGCCTCCAGGAGGGGATTGTCTTTAAGAAACTGTTGCTGCAGGTGAGCCTAAAATGTTTGAAAACTACCTCTCCACGAGATTCCTGTATCCAGAACACAGTTTAATACTCTTAACAATTAACAGTAGGAAAATAAATGCATGGATTAAGAAATAGGCAGAGCCTTAGATATTTTGCCAAAGTTAGAAACTAATCACAGGGGACTTTTACACTGTGGGCAAGAGTGCGAACGAAAGCTGTAGTGAGAGGTCGGTGCTCGGCTGTCAGAGCGGCCCAAAGAAAAGTCACCAGCACGGCCAGTGTGGGCCAGCTGCATCTCCTCTAACGGCTGGGGGAGCTTGAAGGGACGAAGCCTTGCGAGGCAGTTTCGCAACTTCCTAAAGAAGTGAATGGGCGCATCTCCCTGGCTCCTTATCCTGCTTCAAGTGAAAGGGAAGTGCGCGTTAGCACACACAGGGGTTTCGCAGCACCCCTACTAATGATCACCGCGCCCAGGGATTCACCCAGGGGTCATGCAGCAGGTGGACGGATGCATTAAGTGGTGCAGCCGCACAGTGGAACCGCACCCAGCTCTGCTGATGCACCCGCTGGGTGGTGCCCAAGGCGCTATGCAGAAGGTGGTCAGTCTCCTAACCTTATCTCCTCTGTGATTCTGTATGGAAATGGCTGTGCTCAGGAGGAGGTGGGTGTGTTTGGAGTGGCAGGACTGCTCCACAGCTACGTGGTCCTACGTTGGCCTACACGACGTGAAGTCCATAGACCAGCCCCCAGGAGAAGTTCTGTGTGCTCTGTAAGACTTTGGAAAGTAATAATGTAAGGTACAGCACCACCAGGCTCTCCTGGCCGGCCCAGGACGCAGCAGGCATTGAAGTGTTGTCTCAGGCTGAGGCCGCATGGGGAAGGACAGCCCCCAGGTGCCGGGAGTGAGTCCCTGTGGAGCCTGCGTGGTGGCTCAGAAAGTGTGGTCCTCCTGAACACCAAGCCGCCCTGGCGGGGCAGTGGCAGAGCTCTGTTCCCCAGTTGTCTGGGCCTTCCTGACCTGTCGCCAGGCCTGTCATTGTCACAGTTGTCCACCTGGCTGCCTGCCGCTCACCCACCTCCCCACTCACCCTGCCGCCATGCCTCTGACCCCTCGTGCCCAAGTGTAAGGTACCCAGCTAGTCTCAGACATCTGCTGTGAAGTCTTCCCAGCCTGGGCCTTGCTATCCCCAAACCTGTCCCCTCCCAGGGTAGCCTCACCCCAGGGCACCCAGTGGGCCCAGGAGGCAGCCGCAGAGCCAGGCAAGGGGGTTTCCGTTCGGCATCCCTGCTGTCATTTGTTGTGCGACTTGGACAAGTCCCCTACATCCTCTGTGCTCTCATCTGCGAGACAGTCGGCATGGTAGGGGCCACACCCCAGAGCCACCAGGGGAGGACGCCATGGAGACACGGTACTTAGCGTGGTGCCCAGCCATGCAAGGGCCACTGAAGATTTCCTGCTGTTGCTTTCAGACAGGGCAAGTCCCACAGCTGTCATTATCATAGACACGAGGACACACGCTAAAGACAGACTCTGCCATGGGTCCCAAGAATTTGGGCTTTCCGGGTGTGGTGGCACAGGCTAATCTCAGCAATTCGGGAGGCTGAGGCAGGAGGATAGCACATTCGAGCCCAGCCTGGGGAACTAAGTGACTTAGTGAAATCTTGTCTCAGAATTTAAGTTTTTAAAAGGATGAGAAAGCAGCTCAGTGTGCAAGCCCTGGGTTCAATTCCCAGTACCCACTCTTCCCAAAAAAAGAAACCCCAAAAATCCAAAAACCAAAACAACAATGAAAACTATGGACTCCAATCTTACCATGTACGAGTTAGGGATTTTTAGTGCAAGAAAGGGACTGGGATTTAGGTGACTGTAAACAATGATGATTATCCCTAAACATATTGGTTTCTGTAACCCAAGGGTCCGCTGGACAGTTCGTCTTCAGGCCGGGTCTGCCCTGGATAGACCGCCAGCCACCGCCAGGCTGCGGCTGAGTCCCAGGTTGGCTCCTAGACACGGGTGCCCTCCTCTGGGACCTGGGAGGCTGCAGGCTTCCTGTCCCACGGCCAGGGCTGGGGAGCCACAAGAGAACAGGGACGGGAGCAGAGCCTGTCCAGTCGGAACGCACAGCATAGCTTCAACCCCTGGCCGCAGCTCTCCCGTGACTGCTCGTGTGTTTGTTGCCTGCACCACTTCCCAGCCACGGCAGGAGTGAAGTCACTATCGGTCACCTGCAGGAGGGCGTGCCCCTGACAGAGCCTTTGCAAATCCTCCTATGCCTCCCTGGAAAGCTCAGTCCCTATCTGCAAACACACATCCAAACCTTAGCAGCGGCAGCTTTTCAGGCAGTATTGAAGTGCCTCTTGTGGTTCCCCAAGTCTTCTTCTCGGGCACTTCACAGATGCCCACACAGCTGTCAGGAAGTCTTCAGGCGACTGAGGCTTTGTGGGGATGGCAGGATGCCAGGGCTGCTTTCCTTAGACCCTGAGCCTCTGAGGGCGGGACCTGAGACTCCAGTGTCCAGCATCTCAGGGGCTTGGCACACTGCAGGGCTTCCTGTAGATGCTACTGGGGCCAGGAAGCAAAGTGGGGCTCTTGGAGGCAAGGAGATCTTCATGAGTGGGTCCCCCAGGCTGGGGATGGGGTGAACCATGGTACTGGACACAGCTGGTCCTTCAGTGACTGCCACCATTGCCTGCAGGTCCTGGGTCCCTCCCAGCTCCTTAGAGCCCAGGGAGGATGCCATGTGGCCACCTCATCCTCCACATGACACCGATCATCACTAGGGCCAATACTGCAGGAGGGAGGTGGCAGGTATCTTTTAGGATGCCTCAAGAGGAAAATCCTTTAAAAGGATTGTCTGCTTTCTTCCTACCGGACCACTGCAGAGAAGGGCCAGGCTACTCTGTGACTTTGTGGGAATGTCCAGACCCTGCCTCTGCTCTGGACCAGGGATGTCACAGCTTGTGGTGGACTGAAAACTGGTGGTCAGCTTAACATCAGCTGGACTGAATCAGCACAGTACTGAGTGGGGGCCACCCGAAGAATGCTGCCAGCATAAAGGGAGAACTAGAGAAGAAGCGCTGCTGTTTGGTGCTGTTGGTTCTCCTGTTGTCATGGGTTCTCCTGGAAGAGCTTGTGGAGTGTCTTTTCTGATACAAACCTGGCTGTTCTCACCATCAGAGGAGCTCAGGACCTTGTCACTGAGGATGGCTGCAGTTCACTTTGGGGGAGCTCTGGTCCTTAGATTGAGCATTGCTTCCTGGTGCCAGAGGGGAAGATGTGTGCTGTTCAGTCTCCAGGAGAAGCTTGTCATGCTTGCTTCCTGACATGTACTTGACAGTTCTCATTGTTGGAGGAGCTCGGGACCTCACTGTCACTGAGGATGCTGTGGTACTTTTCAGAGGAGCCCTGATCCTTACTTTTGAGCATCATTCCTTGGCTCAAGTGCAGAGCCCTCAGCCTGCCGGCACAGATTCTTCACCCCACTGGCATAGACTTTCTAGCTTCCACCGCTAACCTTGAGGCTTTCCCAGTGCAGCTCCATGAAACAGACTGGCATGAGTTATTGTCATGGGCTCTAGGCCTCCAGATGGACTTGTGGGAGGCATTGTCATGGGCTCTAGTTCTTCAGCTGGACTCATGCAGGCTATTGCTGTGGGATCCAGGCCCTTGGCTGGACTCTCTAGGTCTTTATTGTGTGGACAGATTTCCTGCACTTTCTTTTGTATTTGACTCCTTGGGTGACCATCATAAATAATATTATAAATTTTATTTCTTGTACTGTCTTGTTCTTCTTGCAAACCCTGCCTTCAACACAGCTTATCGGAGCTTCACCTCCTCACCCACGCAGGAGGACTAGAGAGGGGTGTTCACCTCCGGTGCGGACTTGGGAGCATTAGATAGGTGGAGTGAGAGAGAAGCTTGCCAACCTGCCTTTATATCCCTGGGAATAAAAAAGCTACTTACAAATTCCAGCATCACCTCCGAAGCCTCCGAGGAGGTGGGATGATTGTGTCCCCCCTGTGCGTCTCCCACACTGCAGGTGGGAATCAAGTGTGATGATGGGAGAGGAAACGAAGTCAAGGTCTCCTAACGACTTGGAGAGTGCCTAAGCAGGGGCGCCAGGGCCAAAAAGCCTGGGAGACTGAGCCTGTTCTGAGCTGTGTCTCTGGGCCAAGGCTGTCCACATCATCAGCAGAGTGCTCATTTGGAAACAGAAATGGGCCAGCTGCCCTCTTAGCTGAAGCCCTTGTGATCCCCAGGACCTGGCAATCACTCTGTCACCTCCTAGGACCATGCATACTGCGCTTTTGGAGATCTGGCCCCAGCCACGGCTTTTGCCTTGGGATATTTTTTGTCTCCTCAAACAAACATATCAAAGGAAGCTGGTGAAAGCTGTTAACCAGAGTAGACAGAAGGACAGAAGGTACATTCTGCCCAATTATTCAGATAAGACCGTGCCTCCCCAGGGCCAGAGATGCCCTTCCTCAGTCCAGGCGCTGGGCTGCAAATGGCAAATGCTGCCCGGTGAAGCCAGTGGGCATCAGGTCTGGGGTCTGAGGGTAGAAAAGGAGCCAGACGAGCAATGCGGCGAGAGAAAGGACTCTGTTCTCCCATGGAGGAGCTGCAAGAGCCCCTGCAGATGCAGGGTGATAAGGAGCTTAGAGCAGAGCCTACGATTGATCTCGCTGCCATCTGAGGGATTTGCAGCCTTTGAGCGGGCCCGGGGATATCTCCGTGTTACAGCCAGAGCGAGACTGTGTGGATGCGCTTTATCTGATCCTGGGGGAAATCATTTCGAGTAAGCCATGCCAGGATGGCTCCCAAGGCCTGCCGACTCCCAGCACAGGAAAGGTCAATGCATCTCCTACCATGGAAAAATAGCTATGGCAGGCTGCATGGTGAAAACACACCTCTCCTGAGTCTCTGGAATAGCTGCTGAGTTGCATAGGAAAAGGGCAGAGTGGGGGTCCCCAGGGAGAAGTTCATGACAGTGCAAGATGTTTGGGGTGAGATGAGACCTAGTCGCCGCTCTGCCCCAGTACCAAGGACAGCGCCAAGACCTCAGGATACCGGAGGATACCTTCCTGTTTCCTGGTGCTGGTGGCGACGCAGGCTGTGGCTCCAGGTACCATTGTTTCGGTGAATCATCTGTCGTTCCAGACAAGTCTGGAGCTACCAGAGCATGGTCTATTTTGTCTTGAGCTGAGACTTCACCAGGCAAAGCTGGACAGGTCATAAGACCCAGGGGTGCAACTCAGATGCCAGGGTGCTGGTTTCAACCCACAAGGACCTGAGTGTAGTTTCCTGTACCCTCCTTACAGAGGCGGGGTCAATGTGGTGACTTATGTTTTATTCACCCCTACTGTCCCTTTCCTGTTTTGAGCACTGTCAATTTCTAGTAAAACCAGGGTAACCACGTCCCAAATCCCAGATTGCCCCAGGCTGGCTACCCCTGACCTCCTCCATCCTCCATAGTGCAGTGAGCCTGGTCCATGAGGGCCATGGTGGCTCAGTGACAAGAAGACATTTATTTCACCAGCTGCATGAATTTCCCCTCCAGCTGCCCCTGGAAGGAAGGAGCTCCCCATGACCTCTCCCAGATAAGACACTCTTCTGTCCCCGTAGGAGGACCAGAGGCCTTCTCATCAGTGATGTCAGCCCCAGAGCGCACTGGGAATGCCAGGCCCTTGGTGTGGTCCACAGCACATGAGTCCAAACTGACAGAAAATGCTCTGAGCTGGAAAGCCCTCAGCACTTGGGGTTCGTGAGCAGATACATCCAGATATCCCGCCTGGCACTGGTCCAGGCTGCCCTGCTGGACCCCACCTGCAGCTGCCAACTGTACAGAGGCTGTCTGTGAGTGCAGTGTTGTAGGAGACCGTCACAACTGCCGCTGGCTATTGGGCCAGCTTGAGTGATGGCTGCTACTCATCTGAACCAATAAGCGAAAGCATGAACGAACTAATGAGTGAATGAATGAATGAATGAAGTGTTCATGAGCCAGGCCCTGCAGCGAGCACTGAAGACAGTGAGGACATAGCCAGGCTTTCTAGCGACTCTGTTCAAGTGGCCACAATGATGGCCCCGCCCACAGGATCATGTGGTGCTTCCTGTGCACCACCAGCCCGAACAGAGGAATAACGGGAAGAGGTAATTCTGCCATCAAAACCAGAGAGACCTGTATTTATTTGCCATTTGTATTTCTTTCTCTGAGAAGTGTGTATTCATCTCAGATGCCCATTTTTGGATTGGGTCCTTGAATTTTAGGGGCCTGATTTCTTTTAATTCTTATATGTTTTAGATAGAAGCCCTTCCTCTGATGGACAATTGGCTAAGATATTTTCCCAGTTGGTGGGTTTTCTTTTCACTCTGTTGGAGATTTCCTTTGACATGCAAAAACTTTTTAGTAAGATGAGATCCCAGTTGTTGATTCTGGGAAGTGTTTCCCGTGCAATTTGATTTTTGTTCATGAACTTTCTGCCTACTCCTGTGTCATCAAGATTTTTACCTACTCTGCTTCTAGTAAGTTTAGTGTCTCTGTTTTAATATTCAGATCTTTGATCCATTTTAACTTTATTTTAGTGCATGGTGACAGACATGGATCTAGTTTTAGTTTATGGCATATAGAAAGCCAGTTTCTCCAGCACCATTTGTTAAAGAGGCTGTCTTTCTTCCAATGTACATGTTTGGCCCCTTTGTCAAAGATGAGATGGCTAAGTGTGTTTGTAGTTGTGGCTGTATCTTCTATTCTATTCCATTGATCTTCAGGTCTGTTTTGATTCCAGTACCATGCTGATTTTATCACAGTAGCTTTGTAGTATAGTTTCAAGTCAGGGATTGTGATGCCTCCTGCAATGGTCATTCGGGAAATGCAAATTAAAACTACACTGAGATTCCATCTCACTCCAGAAAGAATGGCCAAGATTAAAAAATCAACCAGCAACAAATGCTGGAGGGGCTGTGGGGAAAAAGGAACCCTTCTCCACTGTTGGTGGGAATGTAGACTGGTGCAACCACTGTGGAAATCAGTGTGGAGATTCCTTAAGAAGCTAGGATTAGAGATCCCATTCAACCCAATTGTCCCACTTCTGGGCATTTTCCCAGAAGAACTGAAAACATAATACCACAGTGATATCTGTGCACTCATGTTTATAGCAACCCAATTTGTAATAGCCAGATCTTGGAAACAACCCAAGTGCCCATCAATCAAAGAATGGATAAAAAAGATGTGGTATTTTTATACAATAGAGTACTACTCAGCTATTAAGAAAGATTGCATTGAGACTTTTGTAAGTAAATGGATACGACTTGAAACCATACTCATAAGTGAGATAAATCAGACCCACATGTATAAATACCATATTGTCTCCCTAGTGTAAGAAACTGAAAAAGTATGTATGATTCAAAATCTATAATAAATACTATGTAAGGGTAAAAAACAGCTCGAAGAGCAAAAGTATTTGGGAAGGGAAAATGCGGAAAGAGGGAAGGGAAAAGGAAAACATAAATCTGTATATATGTATATGTAAGATGACTAAAACGAACACACTGCTGAATGTATTAGTTATTGAGAAAGAACAGTTAATACTCATATGATTAGATCAATTTTACATGTCTATATCTGTTAATGTAAACAACCATTTTGAAGATAAGGATACGCAATATTGCAACCACTGTCAAGTTTCTATCATCCTGTTTTATAAACCTGTAATGTTACTGTTGTGCATTTACTCTAGTCATTTGTTTGTCTCTTTTGCTTTTTGTCTTTCTTATATGTGTCTTTTTTTTTCTCTTAAATAAAAAAAACAACAGACAGGTCTGACCCCAGGAAGGAAGTGGCAGCCAGATGCTGCTAGGGAACAAGAATTCCTGCCTCCAAGCCACGTTCCTCCTGCATCTTCAGGGCTGGGCTGCAGCGGCCACTGCCTGCTCCATAGCACTTCAGTCTGAGAAAGATCAATACGGCAGTGATACATCCACACTCCAAAGTGGCACGCAGCTCTGGGTGATAGGATTTCTTCAGCTTCACTCCCAGCAGAGGCTGAGATGATATTTCTAGCTTTGTTGCTATGTCAACTCCCAGCAGCGACTTGTGTCTTACATCAGGGCCAAGGCAGCCCATTCGTCAGCTCCCTGCTCAAAGTACTGCTGAAGACCTGCTGTGCTCTGTGGTGAACCTGGCCTTGGTTGTCCGACCTGGGCATGTGCTCTGGACTCCAGGAGCTGGATGCTGGGCCCAGGGCACAGTGGAGCAGTCTCCCACTGAGGCCTCACTGGAGAGGACAGGAAAGAACAGGGTCCCTGTGATCCATGTGTGAGGCCTGGACAGCTCTGCTCAGTGAAATAGCTGGGCGCTGCATGAGCTACTGGCCAGGGAGGGGAGGGACAGTGGAAGGAAGGACACTTGAGGATGGGGCTGAACTTCAGGGCAGGTGGATGCAGAGCCAGCCTAAGGTTATAGTGATGGTGTTGCAGTGCAGCAATGTAGTCTAGGAGCAGCCCCTGGAGTTCACTGCGTACTTGGAACACCCCTGGTGCCATTTCAAGCATTTTGCATGAATGGGTCTGTTCAGTTTTACAACGAAGGAGACATAGACTTATCACTATCATCATCTCTACAAAAGAAACCGTGCCCAGAATTGCCAGGGTCACAGAATTAGGAAGTTGAGGCCCATTTGCAAGCCTCACCCAAAGTGGGGGAAATGAGCCGGTTAAACTAGTTTGTCAACTTGATGAGTTTGGAGCTGTGAGAGGGCTGGCAAAGCATATTTCTGTGGAGTCTGGGGGTGATGCGGAAGTGACCCTGGGTACTTTATATGGTTCCTGGCCCCTTCCTCTCTGGTGCTGTTCTTCTCCTCTGCTTCCTGGCAGCCATGAACTGATCAGCTCTGCACCACCACAGATTATTTCTGCCATGATATTTCTGCCATGGACCGGATGACCTGAAACCATGAGCCAAATTAAACTTCTCCCCCTTTAAACCTTAGGTGTTGTGGATTGTGCCTCCATGATGGCAAAACTGGCCAGTATGGTCCTGGTTCCAAACACAGGAACTCTGTTCTGAGCAGTGGAGCCATGAGAGGCACACAGAGTCCCACATCACCGGAGCAGCTGGAGGCTGCACAGCCATGCAGGTAGGAGACTGTGGGTCAAGCGAGCTGCTAAAAGCCTTGGGAATTAAGGAGGCTGGGGTGACAGGGCTGAGCAGATGGGAGGCAGAAGTGCAGGTAAGTGGGAAGGAGACGGACACAGAGGGGAGACAGGGGAAGAGCTTGGAGTCCAAGGAAGAAAGGGACCCCGGGAGACAGGTGGGGAAGATGTGGGGCTGTCAGGGAGAGTGGGGTGCATGCTTGGCAAGCAGATGAGGCAGAGATCCAAAGTGACTCAAAGCCTGGGAAGCCAAGGGATGAGAAGCCAGCCAGAGGATGGTGTATTAGGACAGGGAGAGAGCCCAGGATGTTGTCCTGAGAGGGACAGCTTCTGTCACAAGAAGGAGGGACAGGGTGGAGGAGGGGCCGTGGAGAACAGAGAGGGAGAGAGGCCAGGAAGCACCCACGCTGCGGAAGGCCCCTTCGGAGGACAGGACTCCTTCTTCAAGCCCCATAGGTTTAGCTCTTGGGGTCTGAGCGTGTCACGAGCGTGGGAGGGACCACGTCTTCTCAGGGGTGGAGTGGGACAGGTGAGGGGCAGCATGCGGCACGTGGCCACCACGGGGCTGCCGAGCAGGGGTGATGGTGGGTCTCCAGGGGCTCTGTGACAGGAGGCCTCGGGACGCTGCAGCCCCATCATCAGGGCCTTGGTTGTCCTGGAGTCCCAGGCGGGCCCCGTCCCACCACTGAAATGAGGGTCAGGGAACTGGACATGGTACAGAGTGCCAGGGAATCCTCACTGGGCGGGGGTTCTGGGTTCCCATGAGTGGACTCCGGAGAGGTGGGGAGCAGTGGTTCCAGCAGTGGGGCCACCCTGGCTCTGGGATTCCAGGCTGTGCTCTGCTTACCCCGAGACACCCCTCTGTGTGTACAGGAGACCCACGTCGTGCAGACGTGGAAACCAAAGCTCTGGCTGCATCCATAGCCCTGGCGAAACAAGGGACTTGAACCAAGGATCTGTGTAATACCCAAGACAGACAGACAGACAGACAGACAGACAGACAGACAGTTCTTTGGCTACATCAGTGCCACAGAGGGACAGACTGATCCCACTGCCAGCTGCCTTGTTGTTTTAGTTATTTTCCTTATTGCTAAGACAAAGTATCCAACACCCACAAGTTAAAGGTGCAGAGGTATATTTTGACTTACCATCTATAGAGGTTTCAGTGCACAGTTGGCAGGTTCCAAGGCAGGGTGGCATGGCAGAGGGGCGTGACAGAGGAGAAACAGTCCAAGACAGAGCAGGCCGGAGGCAGCACACAGCAGCAGTGAACCTCCTTCTTTCTGTCCCTTAATATTCCTTCTAGGCTACAAGCCTATTGCTGGATGCCACCCATATCCAGCATGGGTTATCCACACCCAGAACCGTGCTAAACCGATTTGGTTGTCATACACTCTTAATTTGAGTACCATGTGTCCTAATCCACGTCCCACATCCATGATCCAGCCGCCTCCCAAAAGCCTCACCTATAAATGCATAAGGCTTTCAGGGAGCCTGTAGATACAAGTCTCAACACCTGGTCACTGAGGCTGAATGCGGATCAGCAGAAGAAGCAAGCCAGCCGCAGAGGGAAGGGCCTCTGGTCTGTCCAGGCGGACGGGGGCCCTGAGGTTAACACAGCAGCTTCCCGACAGTCAGACTCCACGGCCCCCGCCTTCCTGCCTGGATGCCCTTGCTCTGCACAGGCTGGGGGGCTCCTCTCGCTGGGATGTGTCTGGCAGAGGGTGACAGAACCACAGAAAATCTCCGCTGGGACGCACTGGTCTGGAGTTGCCGCAGCAAGCCAGGTGCCCCGGTGGGGACAGCAGGGTGGACCCCTCATCCACAGAGCTGCAGTCTCAGTACCTAACGCAGCAGCCACCATCTAGAGGCCAGTGGGGTCCTGTACGGTAAATGGGGACGGGTCCCGCCCTGCACCCATCATCCACAGGCGCTGGGGCACAGACGGAGGAGTGAGGCACACCAGCGCCTGAGGCTCCCTGCAGCCCTGGCTCCACGGAGCAGCAGCAGCCACGAACTCCTTGACACTGGCGGCTCTTGCTAAGTGCACGTCCTCGACCCCGTTCCTGTCCTGCCCGCAGCGGGTGTTGCGGAGGTAGGGAGACCGCGGGCAGTGTCCTGCTCCCGCTGCTGCTGAGAAACCCCCGTGACCGCCTCTGCGTCTCTCCAGGGTGGGTTTGTGTGGCCAGTGGTGGCAAAGCCCCGTGGTCTGGAGGTCTAACAAGCTTGCGTCCTGGGGACTGGACGCCCAAGGCCAAGGTGTGGACAGTGCTGGTTCCTTTGAGGCCTCTCTCCTGGGCTGTCCATGCTGTCTCCTCCTGTGTCCTCGCATGGTCTTCCTGCTGGGTCCTACCCTCCTCTCCTTAGAAGAATGCCAGATATATTGGATTAGGGATCTCTCTGAAGGACCCCGTCCCAAACACACTGACATCACGTGGACATCAGAGCTCCAACATACAGGGTTTGGCAGACTTGAGTCAGTCTGGGGTCCCCCTCCCCACCTCCCGGGGTCCTGTGTGGCGCTCCTCCAGTCTCCCTCTGCCTCCCACCCACCCTGCCACACTGGCATCCACCCCAGGACCAGATCTGGGGACACAGGCAGCCCTGGCACAGACCAGCGATATGAAGGCCACGCCTCCTTTCTCTTCCTGTTCCTCTTCATAGAGAAACCTCCTTAAACTCAGGCAGCACCTAGGGCTCAGGATTTCCAGCAGGGATACAGGGTGGCAGTCTGCCCAGCGGCCGTTCCCACCCGACTATCTTCAGTCTCAGGCAGAAAGTGACGCCGAGGCTGAGCAAAGGCGGAGCGGTGGAGAAGCCGGAGTTCGAGCCCTGAGCGCCGTCTCGTGCTGCTCTGGGCTTCACAGCTTCAGTTTCCTTTATTGGTGGCTTTAGTTGTCTAGCAAGGTACATGTGTTTCCTGCTGCCAAAGGGTAGCACTTGCCTAGTCCTGGGGGTCTCATCCCAGGGCTGCAGCAGGTGGTACTTTGGTGGTGGTTTTTAATGCTTCTGAGTGTTAAACTTTTATAGTGTTTTTAAAAATTCAGGAAGGAACTTCACAACTCAGTGATCCCAGGGCCTTGGGTGACCAGGGAGGCGGTATGACGTGTGGCAGGTGGGGGACGGGGGTTTCCACCCTCCCAGCTCAGCCGGGACCCCTCCCTCCCAGACCCCTTTCTCCATGTCCACACTGTGAGGAGCAGTGGGGAGCCCTGTGTGGAGGTTCCTAGTTTTGTCCTCGAGCCCATGCGTGAGAAACTCACACCCCGGTATCAGGAGGCGGAGGTCAAATAGGTGCCTGGGTCGGGGAGCCCCCTTACTGCAGATTGGCTGCGGTTGGTTCCTAAAAGGCTGCACCGGGAGTCCCCCAGCCATGCACGTGTGACCCCCTCCGTCACGCCTCACCTTCTGCCCTGAGCTGAGAAGGAGACCCCTGCTCATGCTGGGCCTTTTGGTCTCCTGGCCTCCAGAGCTGTAAGAAACAAAGCCTGTCCTTCGTGAGTCACCCAGCCTCCGGCGTTCTATGCGGCAGCGCGAAACAGACAGATTGTGCTGCTGTCCAGGGCTGGGCCGGCGTCAGGATGGCCCAGGAGGACCCAGGGGACGCGTTCCTAGGGGGCCACTGGATGCAGTCACTTCCAGCCAGAGCAAGCTAAATGCAGCTGCGTGACTTTTCACTCTGCAAGCACACCTTGTTCTGGCTGCCTGTACTGGGTCTCGGAGGGGAAAGGCCGGGCCAGCGCTCTCGGCCCTCTGGGGGTCCTGTGGGACGACAGCCCCTGTGAGACCACAGGGCACCCAGAGAGGCTCCCAGAGCTACAGGTGAGAGCCCCAGGTGTCCCAAGATCCACAGGTATCTGCCAGAGATCTGCCGTGCTCCGCTGGGGGTGAGAGGGCCAGCTGGGCAAGGAGACGGGCTCCCACAGGCCATGGCCAGGCTCTGAGGCTGGGTGTGGTGGGGATGGGGTCTCTGCCCCAGGGGCTTGGGAGCACAGTCACACTGGGGCGGTTGCCATGGTGACCCCATGGCAGCCGCACTCCGAGGTCTTGAGTCTCTGCTGTCTGACCAGGGACCCAGAGGCCACAAAACCTCTGCTTGGAGGCACCGTGTGGCACAGGGCGGGAACAGCTGTGGAGGTGTTGGCCCAGCCCCAGGGCCTGAGCCTGCTGGCCAGGACACTTGTGAGCGGATGGGGCTGGGGCCGGAGGAAGCGGCTCTGGATGCAGTCCCAGGACTCTGAGGTTTTGACGCAGTCGCGACATAGTGGGGGACCGGGGGCCTGGGGAGCCAGGCGGAATCCTGGCCTCTACCTGCTGCTCATTAAAAGCATGGTTTGTGTTTTCTTCTGGGACACTCAGGGGCAGAAAAGTCATTTTGCTGTGACCCATGCCCTTTGCTGGGGTTGCCAGATGCCCGGTAGATGACCAGGGGCAGAGTGATGCAGGGCCTTCACCGCCTCGAGCAGATCTCTCCCAGCTGCCCGCTGGAGGGCCAGGGCTGTCAGCTCTGAGTCCACACGGTCGCATCCCCTGCCATTCGGAGGGTGCTGGACACCAGGAGGAGAGGGGCACGAGTCAGCCACCGTCCTGAGCCTGCCGTCACCGTCACCAGCACTGCAAGAGAGGAGGCCCGCGTGCCCGAGGCCCCCGAGGACAGAGACAGCCCTACCCTGACCACTGTCCCTCAGCCCCAAGGACTGCGGGGCTGTGACACCGGGACTGAAGTCATCACCACCAGGACCCCAGCACCAGCTGACGCCTGCACCCCTGTATCAGAGCGTGTCCCCTGCAGCCCCCAAGCCAGAGTCCTTTCCCAGCTTCCTGCCAACTAAACCTTTTCCCTCGTTAATGTGTTTCCATCTGAATGTCCATTTCTACTAAAGCAAGGACTCACACTAGCCGGGTCAGTTTGGGATCAGAGGGTGAGGCCGGGACTGGAGGTGCAGGTACCGGAGGGGCTGAGCACGGGGCAGTGCCCTTGGTGTCTGCGAATGCTGCCCCGAGGGAGTTCCACCTTGTGCCAGAGAAAGACCCGTGGAAACAGGACTCGAGGCGCTCTTGATGATGACAGAGCTGTGCCGGAGTGACCAGGAGGGGGACACAGGGCACAGGCAGCTCCCACAGAGGAGGAGGGGGTGCGCGCCTGCTGCGGCCTCCAGAAGGAGAGGAGTGACACTCAGGCCCTGTCCTGTGAAGGTCGCCATGCAGTAGGCGGGACACATGAGACCCAGTCCTCTGACAGTGGGGACTCAGGGACAGGCCGCGGGGCACTGGGCAAGGCTGGCAATAGTGTGTGGGAAGGGCAGTGCAGTCCACACTCAGCTGGTCACAGGTATGGCAGGCACAGGACTGGGCGGAGCTGCGCTGCTGTCTGTGGGTCTGGGAAATGCTGTGTGTCGGTCTGTCTGGGACCAGGCTGAGCGGCGGGCAGAGGCAGAGTGGGGGACAGTGGCCTTCAAGCATCCCCTGTACCGAGATGGACTTTCGAGTCCCTGGTGAGGTGCTGCTACTGAGGAAAGATGACTTCAGTGGACCAAGGGGCCCCCAAGCAGCTGTCACCTCCCCTGCCCCCGGGAGCCCCATAAAAATGACAAAAGGGGAGAATAAGGGGCAACAGATATCGCCAGGGAAGCAGAAGTGTGGCCGGGCTTCCGCGGGACAATGGGCCGGGTCATCAGGTGGGCATGGGAGGACTGGGGCAGGAAAAGCTGCTGCAGAGACCAGGCCTCCCCCCAGCGAAGCCTGCAGCCAAGTTTCCGGTAGAGGAGGGGCCAGGGAAACGGTCCCGAGCTGCACATGATTGCTGTCACCTGTCTGCTCTCCTGTCAGGCCCTGGGGGCCGGATGCTCCCTCTGAGCTGGGAACCGTGCAGGGTCCAATCCCAGCACCTGGGGCATCCCAGTGAGCATTCGTGTTCCAGGTCACCATTGCCCGCACCAGGGAGGTGGGTAAACCGAGGAAGGCGGCTGAAGAGGAGGCAGAAGGACCAGCTGAGAAGGCAGCTGGGGATGGAGGGGTCACACAGGGACAGAAAGCCCCCCACTCTCCCTCCGTGCCTCCCTCCTTTCTTCCACTCAGGAGGGCTCCTGGCTTTCTATCCTAAGGGAGCCGGGACCCCGCAGGGGCTCCCAGCAGTGCCCGAACCTCAGCTCCAGTGAAGCGGGGTGCGTGTTGGGAAGTATTCAGGAGCAGCAGGGCCCTGTGGGAAGATGCCAGGTTTTTCAGGGTCACCGCCCTCTGAGAGGAGAGGGCGTGGGAAATGTTCCAGCAAAGCGAGGCCCCCGATGGGACAGGCAGCCAGGCACCCAAGGAGGCTGGGCCCAGGGGACATCAGGAAGATTCAGTGAAGGTTGTGGCCACGACCACGGCCAGGACACTCGGAGGCTCAGCAGACAGAGGCCTCTTGGGAGTGACAGGTGCGATTTTCTTGCCCAGAAATGAGATTCACACCTCTCTGAAGAGTGCCTCTGTCCCGATTCAGGCTGCGAATGGTGGTGTTTGCAGAAGTACACCTGCCACGCGGCCTGAGCTCCTTCCTACACTTCTGTGCCCAGCTGTCCTGCTTGTAGCCCCGTAGGTCCAATCTCCGCTGGCCGAGGTGCAGTTATTCTGTGTATAAAACCCCTAGGCAAAGAGCCCCTCTGGCAGTGCTGTTCGGGTCCGCACCCCCAGGCTCCTTTGCTGGGGAGCTGCTTGATCCCACTTGAGTCTGAATGCTGCTTTCGGCTCCGGTGCTGCTGTCAGTGCCTTTGCTCAGCCCTCTTCTGACTCTACCTTGCAATTCTTTCTGGGTTGAGAGAAAACCCCAGCAACTGGGCAGTAACATTAAGAAACATGAAGAAAAAAAGTAGGAAAAATTCTCAGTGTTTGTGGGAATTTGATGAGATTCAAGATGTCACCAGAGGTCGGGCAAGGCTGTGGAGACGGCCACACCCCGTGGTCTTTATTGTAATCCAAATACTGAGTACAGTAATCCAAGTACTGCAGTCTCTCTCTCTGTCTTCCTCGCAATCCAAACAGTTACATTTATAATCCCATTGAGACGTTACTGGAATCCAGGCAAGTTAACTCCAATCTACCATCCCCAGTGCAACCCACATCGAGAGTGAAGACACCGAGACATATTCAAAGTTAAGGGCAGCCAAGGGGTCCTAAGCCCAACCCCCGTGAGGATGTGTGGACAAAGGCCCTGATCCAAAGCCTCTCCCAGAATTTGTTATCTTGTGAAGAACAGGGTGGCTCAAGGACGAGTGACAGTGAGGATGGCGGGAACTATGCGAGTAACCTGAGCTGGCTGGCCAGGTGGGGAGAGAAAAGCATCTTTGCAAAATGTAGGGAGAATGACGTGCAGAAGGGTCAATCTGCATGATTCAATTAACGTAGAAACTGAATTGTTTTTGGAGGCTGTTGCGTTAGTTTCTGATATGTAAACTTTATGCCCTGGGGACTCACAGCCTCTTTCTCAAGGCTCATACCCAGTCGACATTCCCGGAGCTGACTGGCTCTGCATCCCGCTGTGCTCTCATATGTTTTACAGAGAGCACTATGTCAGGAAACGGAAGGCTGTCCGATGGCTTTAGAGAATTACATGCCAGTACCTTGGCTGGCCTTAGGTGCAATGCTTAGAGCCAGCTGAAGACAGAAGGAAATATAGTCAGCTCTGTACACATCAGTATAAGGAAAAAAGTCTCGTTATAATCAAAGTTGCAGCAATTCTTCTGCATTCAAGGGGAGCCACTCAAATTGTCTCCTACAGTTCTTCTTCCTTTGCAACCCTGGAGTCCACTTGGCTGGGCGTGGCATTTGGCTAACAGAGGGACAGGAGGACGGGAGTGGAGGGGACAGAGCTGCCGTGGAGGACACGGAGGACCGAGGAGCGGAGGGGACAGAGCTGCCGTGGAGGACACGGAGGACCCAGGACAGAGGGAGGCCAGGAGGCTCCAGGCTAAGAAGCGTCCTCTGGGAGAAGCAACAGGTCAAGGAAAAACACCAAGCACTTGTACATTTTGGGTAAATGCCAGAACTCAAAAAAATCAAGAAACTATCAAGAAATCTTTAATAGCCTCGCAATAAGAAAGGAAGCTACCGAGAATGGGACCAAATCACATCGGTGGCAAATTTCTAATATCTACACCACATCCCAGGAGAAAATGTCTTGAAAGATCTGAAAGTGTTTTGATTCTATAATTTTAAGTTCAGAAAAAACTATTATTCAAGTAGGAAAGCAAAATAAAGGGATTTTCATGCATGAAAAATCTCAGAAAATCAATTTACCTTCCATGGGCTCTTTTTGAAAGATCATTTGAATATAAACCTAAACAAAACAATAGTAGACAAACAGAATCATGAATCCAATAAGACGGGGGCACAGGATCAAGGGTGGCACAAACAAAAACAAGCGGGTCATGTCATTAATTTCAGATTGACTGTTAGGTGTAATTTTAAAAGTAGAGGCATCATAGGTTAAACATTAAAGAAGAGTATTCCTTCATGGTAGAAGTAAGAACCAAACAGGACCAAGGAAAGGAAGAGAGTTGACACCTGCCAAATGACTTATTTCTTCAATAGAGAATATAATTATTTTTATGCCTCCTAGAAAAATGTTAGGCTGAACATGTATGCTGGACATTGGGGGTTTTGAGTGGTTCTTGGCTAACCTGATTCCATATCACAAAGAAAAAGAATCTGAAGAACATTTTGCATGGTATTTAAAGAAATCAATTCCAGTTAGACTGTAGATCTAAGTGTCAAAGTTAAAAATATATTTATTTTAAGGAAAGATAGGAAAATATCTTCATAAGCTTTAGGTTAGCAGAGTTGGAAGAGATCATTATAACAAAATAAAAAGCAGCTAAAGAGGTATTTAAAACAAAGTGATACAGAAATATTCGGAGGGAAAATGTATTTACCTAAACATACATCTATATGTTAAAATGTAAAGTGCACACGTCAGTATCAGTGCTGCACAAGGAGAAAATCAAGGGAGAGATGGTAGCGCACTGGTTTAGCAGAGATGTTCTACCCCAGTATTAAAACTGTGAACCTGAAAACATCCTGAATGTTCAACTCGAGAAGTGTGAACCCGAATACACACAACAGACAGACACATTCCAAAACAAAACAGATAAACCCAGGAGAAAGGAAGATGCAAAATGAAAAGCAGAAATTAACAAAATACTGGAAAACGATGCCAAAGCCAACAAAACTAAAAGAACTTTGGTGATATGAATGAAATGGATAAAACTTTGGAAAAGCCATGAAGAGAAATTGAATCACAAACAAAAATATGAAGAATGAAACATTTCCTAGATATAGGGAAGTTTAAAAATAGGAGAGAATATTGTCTTAGAACCAATTTTGTGCCCATAAATTTAATACTTATAATAACATGGACATTTTATAGAAAAATACAAAATGCCAAAATTTACCACCTGAGAAATAGAATTTTAGAATGGATCTATAATCATTTTGTAATTGTAGCATTACTAAAAATATTACCCTTCCTCCTCCAACCCATGTACCATCAAGGTACCAGAAAGTACAGTTTTGTGGGCAAATTTTCCAAGTTTCTTTTAAAAATTGGTAATTCTTTCCCAAAACTTGGAAAAATAAAGCCAAAAAGTTCTGGTTGTCTTTATAAGACTGAAATACCTAGATCAGGCAAAGATAATACAAAAACATGAAATGATTGGCTAATTTCTATTGTGAAAATTGATGCAAAATATAATAAAGTAATGCAAAATATAATAAACTAAATTTAGCAGTATATAAAAATAATATATCTGTCTAGACAGTATGTATCTCAAGTTTATTTCATGAAAGCAATGATTTATTTTAAAATTAAGGGAACATTCAATATAATTTATCATATTAATAAATTAAAGAAGAAAACTGTACAACATCGTTTATAAGGAAAGAAATTTGATAAAAGTTGTGAAATAACCAATCATGTACTTAAAATAACCTAGCACTTAAAATAACCAGTTAAGCCAACCAGTGCATCACAGTATCAACATCTTACTGTTTTAGCAGATTTGCAATAAGAGAGAAAGCTCTCTGAATCCAGAAATGACTTTTTATCCAAGCGTCTAACTGTCACATCCACAGTGGACCTGCAGGCTCTATCCTGTCAAAGCAGGGCTGAGAATACTCCCTTCAGCATCTTCAGAGCGCGGGTGGGAGGCAGCTCTGAGCACCGGAAGGGAGAAGCCAAATTACCATCCTGTGAGGAGTCTATGAATATGTATCAGCGTGGCTGAGACTGCAGGGAAAGCTCTCAGAGATCAGCAGCAAGGTCACCGAGATGGCTTCCCATAAGCACCCCGCACACGTCAGTAAAGCTCCCCGAGAAACTGTAACAGCTGTTACAACAGCAGTGACGGCGGTTACCGCCCGCCCAACTTAACAAGGTCCTCCTAAAGGAAATACGCACTTCCACTGGAGAGCGTAAAGGAGACCCCGAGACAGGATGGACAGGCGCACCCCGGCTGTTCCCCAGGTCTTAGAGGTGACTCTCCCTGCTGCTGGCCATTCGAAAGTCTACTTGGGTTTTCCATACCTGAGGGCAAGTGGGCTCAAATATTTGAATAGAAAAGTGAATGACTTTTAAAAGCCAAATTGGTAATAGAGAAAAAAAATCAGGAAGCAGAGGATGTGTCCCGGATCACTCCTACTCAGGCAGGAGTTCCTCAGCGGGGGGTCGCTGCAGGGGTGACAGGCGGACCTGGTCCTCTTGTCTCAGAGCCACATGGACAAGAAAATGTGACGTCAGCACCTGGCTGTCCGAGTGGAGCAAACACGGAATTCCTTTGGCGGGAAGAGCTGCCCCGAAACACCACGTAGCTTCTGTGTGCCCGTGCAGGGCTGCTGGTGTCTGCTGGGGTCAGCGCTACCCAGGGCGGCCTCACGCAGCGTGGTGAGCGCACGCTTCTCCCCTTCCCAGAGGGGCCTGGCTCTGAAAGGCGCCCTCCCCGGCTCCGGTGGGAGACTGCGGACGCCAAGGCGTGGTGGATGCTGATTCTCCTCGTGTGTCCTGGAGAGGGGACCCTGGCCAGCGCCTTTGTCTTGTTTTCTGTTTTTAAGGCAGTGCACCCACCAGAGCTCTGCTGCAGAACAAGTCTTGGAAGGGAGCTGTGAAGTGCGCTTCAAAAACATGCAGAAGGGGAGAGGAAGGGG
>RJWM01031655.1:0-22192 GCA_004363535.1 Dasyprocta punctata | reverse complement strand
TCCCTCTCTCTCTCCCTCCCTCTCTCTCTCTCTCTCACATGCAAACAGAGCAACAGGTTTCAAATTAGTGAATCTGTGTAAAGGACTATGGGAGGTCTAATTACTTAGGTTTGAGCCCTGCCTTACTTGCTTGCTAACTGACTCTGAATTTAACCTCTGGGCCTCACTTTCTCCACCTGTAAAATGGAGCAATAGCAGTATCTATCATGGAAAGAAATTAACAGAGTCTAGCTCACTGTAAGAACTTAATAAATATCAACTATTTTTATTATTACTATTATCCCACATTACTCACAGTTCCTGGCCAAAAAAATAAAAATAAAAAAAAAGAGGTACAAATATAAACTGTTTCTTCTAGCGGCACAGCCGGGAATACAGGATCAAGGGAGGTCCTTCCATGCCACCCCTATCCGGGAAAACCTCGATCCTGTCTCTCACATTTTGTATTCATATGGTAATAGGCTTTATGTGTTTTTCTGCAACTTGCCTTTTTCACTCAGCATGGTATCTTAGAGAACTTTCCGTAACAATGGCGATACTATACGCTGCATGGGGTGGTGCACGCTTGCAGTCTCAGCACTCGGGAGTTGCGGCAGGAACATCGCCATGAGTTCAAGGGCAGCTTGGGCATCATGGTAGGTTCCAGGCCAGCCTGAACTATATAGCGAGACCTTGTCTCAAAACACCGCGTGCCCTTTTGCTTGGAGCAAGAGGTGGTAGCGGGTGCAGCCTGCATCGGTAGCGTCCGCTCTTGCCCATCTCACCGCTGCTCGCTCTCGCCGAGGAACAAGTTGGTCAGGAAGCCGTGGTAGCGCCATGGCGTTTAAAGACACTGGAAAAACACCCGTGGAACCCGAGGTGGCCATTCACCGGGTTAGGGTCACCCTCACCAGCCGCAGCGTGAAGTCGCTAGAGAAGATGTGTGCTGACTTGATCAGAGATGCAAAGGAGAAGAATCTCGAAGTGAAAGGACCCGTTCGCGTGCTTACCTAGACCTTGAGAATCACTACAAGAAAAACGCCTTGTGGTGCAGGTTCTAAGACGTGGGATGGTTTCCAGACGAGAATCCATAAGCAACTCGCACAGTCCTTCTGAAATTGTGGAACAGATTACTTCCATCAGTATGGAGCCCAGAGGGGAGGTTGAAGTCAGCACCACAGATGCCTAAGGCAACTGTTTTAATAAATTGATAATCGTTAAAACAAACAAACAAACAAACAAAATCATGCCAACAATATTAAAATGTAATGACATTTACCATTTGCCTTGCAAGTTCTAAGTATGTATTTGTATTATTTAATCCTCACAACAATCCTGTGAAAGAGTCTCACCATTTTATGGATAAAGAAACTAAGGTTCTGAGTGGTTAAGTAACTTGTCCAAAGCCACAGCATCAGAATTTTAGCTTAGCTGGTTTTCAGAACCTGTAGACCTAAGTACTATATTTTTCCATGTAGGTATTTGAAGACCTACTTCATTGGGAAAAGGATGGTGACCTGAAAGAGGGCTGTGCAGTATTCCATACAACAATTAGCTCAGTCGTTCCCCTACTGATGGACATGGAGGTTACTTCCGAATGTGCTATTTAAAACCAGGCTGCAGTATATATCGTTGAATGAACCTTGATAATATTACTATGTGTATCAAAGCAAAGAAGAGGAGAGTGAAATTAAAAATATCAGAGGGAAAACAATTTGAGCAACAAAATAAGGGAAGTAATGTTGGGCTATAACCCAAAGCTATATTTAATTTATAATTTAATTTATATTAAATGCACAAGTCGCCGGGTGTGGTGGCGCACGCCTTTAATCCCAGCACTCAGGAGGCTGAGGTAGGCGGAGCGTTGTGAGTTCGAGGCCGGCCTGGGCTACAACGCGAGCACAAGGCTGGCCTGAGGTACACAGTGCGACCCTGCCTCAAAAAACCAGGGCTGGGAGTTTGGCTCAGTGGCTTAAGCGCCTGCCCTGGCAGGCGCGAGGTTGTGAGTTCAATCTCCAGTACCGCAAAAAAAAAAAAAAAAAAAAAAAAATGCACAAGTCTAGAATTTCATACATATAGTTAATATATAAATGGTCGAATAGATAAATATACAGAGGAGAGGACATAGATCTCCAATGCAGAATTTCAAATAAATTTTGCCGATGCTGTACTCTGCCATCAGAGGGGAGCATAACTCCCCACTCCTTCAGTGTGAGTAGCACAGGGGAAAGAGTAACTTAGACCAGGAAACCAGACAGACACTACCCCAGCCATGTGACCAAGGTCCACATCAGCAATAGTAAATCATGTCATTAATGTGCATTGTTGATATGATGAGATAAAAATGCTATTATAGCTGGGGTTTTAGCTCAGAGGCCTAAGCATCTGCCTGGCAAGTGTGAGGTTGTGAGTTCGATCCCCAGTACCAAAAAAAAAAAAAAAAAAAAAAAGCTATTACACCTAATGTAGTTCTCTCCCACCAAAAAATATCCCATAATCTCAGTGGTGTTAGCTTTTCATCACTACAACAAATACCTGCAATAATCAATTTATACAGAGAAAATGTTATCTTGGCTCACAGTTTTGGAGATATTAGTCCATGGCTGCTTGGCCCTGATGCTTAGGGGCCTGTAGTGAGGCAGTATATTGTGGCAGGAGTGGGTGCCACAGCAGAGCAGCTCACCTTGTAGCCAGGAGGCAAAAAGGAAAGGAAGCTCCTCTGGGCGCCACCTCTTAAAAGCTCCATAGCTCCCAACAGCACCACTCCTTCAACACAGGAGCTATCAGAGGACTTTCCAGATCACATATAGCAGTGATGGGAACCTTTTAGAGCTTGCAGTGATATGAACAGCCCACTGGGGCACATGTGCCATAAATTCGCCACTGCTGACACAGACCATCTGTGCAACCAAGCAAAAGGACAATTTCAGGAGCGGGACTTAGGAGAGAGAAATTCTAAATGTAACATGGTATCTTGGCTGGGATCCTGGAACAGAAAAGGAGCATCTGAATAAAGAAATTTGAATACACTATGGACTTGTGTTGGTTAATTTTCTCTCATTGCTGAGACAAAATACCTGATGCCCAAAATTAAGGAAGGAAAGGCTTATTTAACTCAGTTTGTGGAGGTTTCAGTCTATAATTTGCTGGGTCCAAGGCAGGGAGTCAGGGCAGAGGGGAACAGTTCATGGCGGCAGAAGACAGCAAAAGCAACAAGCTCAAAAAAGGGAGGAGCACTCAGAGAAGACTCTGTCCCTCCTATTCTTTTTAATTTAGTTTTAATGTACAATAAATGCAGCAATAATTCAAGTTCAGAAAGTAACAGAAAAGAAACATTGAAAATCTGCTGTGAAATTGGTTGGAGCCCACATTTTGTGGGGTGACAGCTGAGTGACCAGTGAAATGAGTGCAATGGACTCCGTCTCAGGAAAAAGGCAACGGAAGCCAACATAAGCCAAGACAAATAATTGCATTGACTATAGGACCGTTCCCTCTTTTGCAGAGGTGGACTGTGGCAAGACAACACACAGGACTCTTCTTCTTGTACCTGTGTAGCTCTCAAACAGGTTCACACTCACTTCTCTGGGTTGATTTGTTTTTGTTTCTGCCGCGCTGGAGAGGAAACCCAAGGTCTTGTGCATTCTAGGCAAGTGCTCTACCCCTGAGGTACATACATCCACAGTCCACTACTCGGTTTTCTTCTCATGATGCAGCAGCAAATCGAGAACTGAAAGGTTGAGCACAGGATGAATTGTGGAGCCCTCTGCATGTTGCTAGCCGGGAAGGAGATGGAGAAATCCAGAAAGCATGGCTATGACAACTTTGCTGAGGAAGCCTGGGCTAAATCAGCCATGTCTGATGAGCTGACAGTGCTTCACACTTATATCCACATGATCGGATGTCCAGTCTCCTAGTGCGTCCTCAAGGTCCTATCTAAGCGGAGTCCCTTCTGCTCCTACAGTGTCACTGGGAAGCACTCTTCTTCCTTTCCTCTACTCCAGCCAGTGAGTCCTACCTCTCTGTCCCTCGAGTTGTATGCAGGCTACCCGCCCTAAGGTGGATGCAGCACTCACACCCACAATCCCAGCGTTGGCCCATGAGTCATTCACAAACTCTAGAAGCCTGCCCCCATGACACATGAGGCTTTGGGGGGACACCTAGACACAAACCATTACAGAACTTTAGTTAATAATACCAAATGTGGGCCAAGGATACAGCTCAGTGGCACAGTACCTTTCTGGCAAACATGAAGCTCTGAGTTTGATCCCTGGTACACACACACACACACACACACACACACACACACAATACTAAGTATTCATATCAATTCCTTAATGGTAAGAAACAAACCGTAGTAATGTAATATGTGAACTAACAAGGGCAATGGGTTTAGGGTATGTGGGAATTCTCTATAGTAGCGTCTCAGTTTTTCTGCATATCTAAAATCATACTAAGAAATGTAGTCTAGGTGGGAGTGGTGGTGCACGCCTGTAATTCCTGCTCCTCAGAGGGCTGAAGCAGGAAGATGCAAATTCAAGGTCGGCCTGGGCAACTTTGCGAGACTGTCTCAAAAATAAATGAACAAATAAATAAATAAATAGTGCTGGGGGCCAGGTGTGGTGGTGCACATCTGTAATCCCAGCACTCTGGGAGGCTGAGGTTGAAAGATGACAAGTTCTAGCCCAGACTGGGCAACTTAGCAACGATTTAGGGAGACCTTGTCTTGGAAAAAAAAAGAGGCAGGTGGCTCATTGTGAAGGTACTGGGTTTGATGCCCAGCACAGAAAGGAAGGAAAGAAGGAAGGACGCTGAAACTGTCTCCAGTAAAACAAAACAAAACAAAACAAAACAAAAACCCCCAAAACCAACAAACAGAAAGCTACACAAAAAACACTGGAAAGGGGAGGACCATGTCAAGCAGCACAAAGCCCGGCTTCTGCGCGGGTTACCTTTGGCCACGGGAGGAAAGGAGGAGCGTGGGGCACAGCCACACCCTAGAGGCCCTGGCGGGCAGCCGAGGGTTTGCACCCGAGGGCCTCGGTTTTTCCTCTGTGACAGGAGGTGAGGGTGGGGCTATGCTGAAAAGGGGGCCCAAGGAACAACCGCAGTTCCAGGAGATGAAAACTCAGAGTCCCTAGGGGGACTGCCGGACAAAGCTGGTCAGAGGCAGAAAGGAGCGATTTCCCCTCTTTACGCAGATGAGAAGAAGCACGTTTGCTGCTGGCGGGACCCAGAGAGCTCCACGCAGCAGCGCGCTGGCCACAGGCAGCAAGGGGACCCTCTCCTTGGAGTTCCCCATATTGACCAGCAGAGGGCGCCAAGACGCCGCCCACGTTTTGGTTGCTTTTACCACACCCCAATTTCTCTTTTCCAAAGTTCCAAGCTTTTAATTCTCGGAGTAAAAAGTTTTCTGAGTTAGCCGTGTTTAAAGAATGAGAAATTTTGTGAAACAGCCCAAAGGAGCACACCTTCGAAGAGAAATTACGCTTCCTAGAGCGAGTTTCTTTTCCTTGCCTTCCTCACAAGGCCTCAAAGGAAAGCTGGCGGGGAAACCATGCGGCAGCTGTGTCCAGCGCTGTCACCGCGAATCCCCACCACCACCTCGGAGGTGGTTGCTAGAGTCACCTCCATTTCACAGGCAAGTTAAGGGAGTCACAGATTGGTTTAGGAAGTTCCGGGAAGTGGTCTGCCTGACTCCAGGCATCACAGCCCACAAGGAGAGCAAGAAGGGTAAAAATGGTGGGGCCACTGTATCAGCCATCAGGAGGTCACGGATGAGTGCAGTTTCACCAGCACGGACAGGGGCTTGTCCGGATTACTATGGATGAATAAATGAGCTGGCGTGAGGTGAGGCAGTGAGGGAATTTCTCGGGTTCAGCAGGATCCCCAGAGGTTAGAACTGCATGCGTGAGCACTTCTGATAGTTCCCAGATTCTGCTGCAAGCAGCTCCTCTAGTTCACATACTGCCACTCAGGCTCCCTTCCCCGCAGGCTGGCCTGGCTATTTGCTTTGACCTCAGGGGTTGGCAGAAATGGTGCTCATGGCCTTCCAGGCTCAGTTCCTCAAAGAATACAGGCAACTTCTTCTTCCTGCCTCTTGGAAGGAACCCAGCAGCCCTGCTTCTGTAAAGATGTCCAGGTTCCCTGCTGCAGCAACTGGCCATTCGGAGAGGCCACACAGTGTGCGAGGCCATGAGGCAAAAGCAGCCTTCCTGGGCACTCTGGCTTCTGATAAGCTCTCAGCTGAATGCAGTAACACAAGTGACCCTAGCTGATACCACATGAAGCCACCAGCCACCTGCAGAACCACGAGAAATAATACATGGATGTTTTAAGTCACTAAGTGGGATAATTTGCCACATGTTTATGGGCTGAGAGGAAGAAGCAGAGGTGCTAGAAGACTGAAGAGCTGACAGTGCACAGAACTGTTACAAGGGGGGAGGAGGGACTGAAGCTGGGGACGCCCCTGCCCAAGGGACTTCTGCTTTCTTTGTGGACAAAGAGAGTCCTCAGTAAGAGTGAGGTACCAGGATAAGAGGGGGGCATAGGGGAGCCCTGGAAGGCTGACTCTGTGATGGAGGGTCCCCTAACATGCACCCACAGGACATGCAGTGCACAGAGGGGCACTGGGCAGTGGGAGCTTCTGGTTCAGATCCTGGCTGGGCCTGGAATGTGGTCAAGTCACTTCTCGTTTGGGGAATTGGACTTAATTAGTCATCCTTAACGTTTTTGGGGTTGTAGATTCCTCCCCCCCCCCCGACAATCTAATATAAGTCTGTAGTTGTAACATTTTAGGTATACATTTTCTTGTTGCTTTGAGCCGGGGTCTCACTGTGTAGTCCCAGCTGGTTTTGAACTCACAGCGATCCTCCTGCTTCAGCCTCCCCGAGTGCTGGGATTGTAGGAGTGTGTCACCATGCCCAGTTGACAATACATGTTTTCTGTGCCTGTCTGTTTCCACCCCTCTAAAATGTAAAGTCGGTGAGGGCAGGATTTGGTCACAGGCTAAAACCGTGCCTGTTACTTAGCAAATGCACCATAAGTACTGATGAATAGATTGAGGGATTCAGAGACACCCCTCCCCCAGTCTGAAGTTAGCCCAAGTTCAGAATAATCTTGGAATAAGATGATCGCGTCTTGTTTCAAAATTCTTGGAGTCTATGAAATTCCACCCTGAGTCCTTCTGACGCAGTCTATGCCATGCACTCTGACGATAACAAACAAAGCTCCAGCCCTGTGCCCAGGGAGAAAATAGTTTCTCAACAGCTCTCTGCACAGGGCTCCCCGGAGTTGTATAAATGCATCCATATTGTACCATCACAATTTTTTAAATGAGGAAACAGATGTAGAGATATTCAGTAATTTGCCTAAGGTGAGTGGGTTGGTGGGAGCCAGGATTTGAGCCTGAGTCTGTCTGAGTCAAAATCCATGGTGATGCCTTCCTTGAAGGTCACTGGGCCCTGCTGAGCCGGAAGACACACATAGAACAGTGGTGTAGAGGGTCCGGAGGGTGGAGCACGGCAGCCAGGCACATTCCCAGGAGAGCTGGTTACCTGTTTCGCCTGGGGGCATCTTCAACTGCTACCAGGGCTCTGAACCCAAACCCCTTCTCCAATCGCCCCTCCTTCGGGGCTCCTCCAGCCCCAGGGATAAAAATACCCCAGGCCCCTGCCCACTCGCTGACTGTGTGCCCGCCCAGGGACTGCTTCACCTCCAGGGACTCTATTTCCACATCTATGAAATGGGCACAAACATACTCGTGGCAAAGCATGTGGGACCTAAAACTTAAGAAAGACCAGGGCGGTGAGAGGGGAATATGAGCTGGAGATAGGGTGAGGGAAGTGGCAGGAGCTGAGGGTTTACTGGCAGGGTTTATGTCAGTGGTCCTGTGCCTCGGGGTGACGCACTTAACCCCACCCCCACCCCCACCCCGCCCCACCCCCGCCCCACCGCTCCCAGGCTCCGGGTCTTAGCTCATAAATCTCCTTCGCACAGAGAGCCATAAATCAGGAGGTTGGTGGAAGGACCCCCCAGCTCCCAGCCCCCGTTTGTGGGGAGGCGGGGAGCAGGAAGCCCCTGGGACAGGGTGGGCAGGGCGCCCCAGGCCCGCCCACTGCGGCTTGTTAATTACAGGCCTGCTAGGACCTGATTTACGGAGAGGTCTGCGAAGCCAGGGCCCCGCCCTATCCCGCCCTAGACCTGAGAGGCTTCCAGGGTCTCAGAGCCTTGTTTAAGTAACAATCTTGATAGTAACAAAATGTAATATGTTTATGTGTAAATTAAATACAGACGTAATGCAAAAAGCTAACTTTAATTGCGAGACTGTGTGCCAAACTGGGCTACACACTTTATTAATTCACTCATCAAATATTTATTGAATGCCTATTGGATGCCAGGAGTCTTGCATATATTATCTCCTGAACATTCCCAAACAGCCTTGGAAATTATTTTTTACGGTCTCCATTTTGCAGATGAAGAAATCCAAACAAGAAGCAATTAAGTGTGTGGTCCAAGGTCAAGTGGCTTCAGGACTCATCCATACTCCTGGTCATCTGCGCCTGAATTTAAACTTTTGAGACTAGATCATCCTGCCTCTTCATCACCACTGACCTCACTATCTTCCTGCTTCAGCCGTAAATTGTATGCCTTCGGGCAAATTCCCTGGCCTCAGTTGTTCTCATTGGCAAAGGAGTATTCTGCCCTACCTACCCTCGGATGAGCTAGGGAGATCAAATCCAGAGGAAGTTTATGAACGTGACTTAAAAATGACCTATTAACTTCTTGGTGAAAGGATATGAGCTAAGGTGGTTTTAAATGCTGTAATCCCCAGATCTCAGTGGCTTACACAGAAACATTCACATATCGCTCACACACATGTGTCCAGCGTGGGTGTCCCTGTCGAGGCCGCTTTCCTAGGCAGGTCTGCAGGTGTCATGAAGAGTCCAGATTTCTTCCCGCTGTGGCTTTGTCTTTCTTACCCTGTGGCTGCCATGGCTGCCCTAGGGGTTGGAAGCCAGCAAGAAGGAGAAAGCACGGGGGTTGTAGATGGGAAAGTGTTGTGGGAAGGCTTGGAAGTGGTGCTCATGCGGTCTGCTCAAACTCCCCGGAGAATTCAGTCAGCTGCAGGAATGGCTGGGAAATGACATAATTGCTGAATTCATCATCTTACTGCATAACAGAGCGTGTCAAAACGAATTGGTTTAAAACAGCAACAAACATTATAGTTAGTTCGCAGCTTCTAGGGGTCAAGATTTTAGGGGTGGCCTACCTGAGTCACGAAAACCCCAGCACTCCTGCAGCCCTTTTGGCACCATGAGGGATGCCTCACTGAGAAACACACACAGAAGAGGTATGAAGAAGTCAAACCAGTCATGGAACTAGACAGAGGGATTCTGAAGTTCCTACGAAAGAATAGGGGGCCAAGCTAGCGCAAGGTCCTGAGTTCGATTTCTAGTACAAAAAAAAGAAAGAAAGAAAGAAAGAAAGAAAGAAAGAAAGAAAGAAAGAAAAGAAAGAAAGAAAAAGGGCCAAGACAAAGCTGAAAATGAACAAAGAGACTGAAGGATTACCCAACCAGACAGACACTGGAGATTGGAGGTGGCATGGCAGAGACGCAGAGATGTAGTGCTGCAGATCAGTGGAGACAGGATAACTATTCATTCATCAAATAGAGTTAGAAAAATTGACACCTGCGTTCCAATCACAGTAATTATAATAGCGATAATGGCTGATACAGTGTAATTTTTTGACACCATTTATTGACATCTATAAAGTGCTAGGTTGATTTATTTAGGTACTGGGGTTCGAATCAGGGCCTCATGCATGCTGGGCAGCCCTCTACCACTGAGCTACATCTTCATCCAGGAAGTCTAGCTTATCCCATTTTATTCTCACGCTCACCTGGCAAGATAGGCCCTATCATTTATTATTTCCACTTGAAAGATGTGAAAACTGAATCTGAGGAGGGCAAAGACGGCTTCCTGAGTCCACACACAGCTCTCAGTGCTCGGCGCAGGACGGGAAGCCCGTTTCCCCTCTCCATGGCTGCTGGCTGTCACCAGCCCTGGCCGGACACAGTGTCCTCCCACACCGAGCCAGCCCCGGACTTGGAACCCCTACTATATTCCCCACTGCTTCTGGGTGCAGAGCTAGCCCCAGACTGTGGCTAAAAGTGCAGAGGCCACTTTGTCATTTCCTTAATGAGAAGCCAATCACGGGGTCATTAGTGGGTGGAGGTGATGAGGAGTTTGGTGCTGGGGTGGGAGGGAGGACAGTGTTCCGGGTTATCTGGGTGATTTACAGCTGCGGCCAGACGGCTGTGGGTCTGGAGAAAGTAAATATTCACAGGGAACCTTCATGGCCCTGTGCTGAGAGCTTAACACACTCTGTTTTATTGAATCCTCCCAAGTCTGATGAAGTCGTGCTATTACACATCCCCATCTTACAGGCAAGGGAAACTGAGGTTCAAAGAGGTGAAGCATCTTGCCCAAGCCTGTAGAGCTGATAGTGCTCTTATTCTAGGACCCACACAACCATTCTGCTGTCCTCTTCACAGACACAGCAGAGGTGAGCGTGGGTGAAGGGCTGACATATGTGGCCTTAGATCAAGACAGAATTGCTGTCGGGAGGTGTCTGATGGAGGACAGTGCCACGGGGACTGGGGAAGGAGCCCAATATGTGCATAAGCGTGGAAGAAAGAACTCTGGGGTGTTGTGTAAATTCGCCGAGAGAGTATAATAAGTAAATTTTTTGTTTTGTTTTGTTTCCTTTTGTGTTTTTTGAGACAGGCTCTCACTATGTAGACCTTGGCCTCAAACTCGCAGCAATCCTCCGGCCTCAGCCTCCCGAGTGCTGTGATTATAGGTGTGTGCCACTACACCCAGCCTATAAATAAATATTATTAAATGCTTACTGTGTGCCAAGTCCTGTGCTTAGGGCTTTGTGTGAATGGTATCATTTAATTCTCACAATTTTATGAGGCAGTTATGTCTTTTTGGGAGGGGTTGATAGTGCTGGGGTTTGAATTCAGGGCCTCGGTGTCACGTAAACTAGGCAAGTACTCTATCACTGAACTACATCCCTAGTCCTCCAACCCATTTTATAGATGAGGAGACTGAGGGACACCTGGCCCAGTGCTGGAGTCTAGAAAAGGGCCTCACACAAGCTAGGGAAGGGGACTGGCTTGGAAGTATGAGCAAAGGAACAGATTTTGCTTATTCTCTACTCTGAATTGTCAGGATTCTTGGCTGGAAACAATAAAACCCAACTCTGATCACTTAGGTGGGAGAGGGAGGTATTGGGCTACCCTGAGGTAGCTCATAAAATCAGCTGGAAGAAAGGCTGGGGAATTAAATTTGGGGGCTGAGAGCATAGCTCAGCAGTAGAGTGTCTGTGTAGCATGTATGAGGCCCTGGGTTCCATCCCCCGTAGCTCCAAAAATCAGTTTGGGAAACTTCTAGGAGTGACAGGAAACTTGGGCAGCTGGCAGCCTCCTCCTAATGTCCCCAGGACGCTGAAGGCCACAGGCCCTGGTATTGACAAAGTGATTTCTCCACTGTTGCCTGTTTCTTTGGGACACTGGCTCCAGACTCAGGTCAAGGAGTTAATTGCCGGGACTCCTCTCCTTGCTGCTGGAACTCTCTGCCTCCCAAAGTCCCGCCACGGAGGCCTCTCTCCTCCAGATGGAAAGATGTCCAAGTGCTGTATCACAAACAGCAGCCACACAGCCTTTGTGAGCCCCTGGTGCCCAAAGTTCCCCAGTTCCCCAGAAATAAATGTCCCATGTTAGTAGTCAGACCCTAGTTTAGAAAGCCAATCACTGAGATGTACTCAGAAACCTCAGCCCTCCAGTCTTTTCTTTTAATTTCAATTTTTATTTTTATGTTTTAGCTCTCCAGTCTTGAAGGAGGACGTGAAGGTACTGCCTCTATTTTGTACCCTGCTAATCCAGTGGGCACCCCACATGCCAGTTCTGTTTACTTTTTCTTTTTTTTTTAAAATAGTGTCTTACTACATAGTGCAGGCTGGTCTTGAACTTGCTTATGTAACCCAGGTTGGCCTAAAACTCGCAGCAATCCTCCTGCCTCAGCATCCTGAGGGCTGGGATTACTGGCGTGGGTCACCACACCTGGCCAGTTCTGTTTTCTGAACAGGTGTTGAATCTAGTTTTTCTCTCCCATCACCACCTTCATAGCTCAGACCTGTCTGCTCTCCTGGGTCCCTATTTCCTAAACAGAGTCTGTCTTCCGCCCATTCTCAACACTGCTCAAAGGCGCTAAGTTACAATTTGATGACTATGCCACTTCTCAGTTTAATAACTTTTTAGTTCCCAGCCACCTAGAGGACCAAACATAAGACTTCTCCCATGATGCCTAATAGTCTCCAGCCTCATCTCCCATCATGCCCTGGTCTCCCACTTCAGCGTCTGGCAAGGTCGGACTCACTGTATCGGGCCATCATCCCACAGTGGTTTACCCACCAGGCCTGGCACATACGGGTCCTTCAGTCTTCAATGCCCTTTCTCTTGCCTGAAATCAGTTCCGGCATAATCTCCCCTGTAAACGTTTCTCTGACTCCTCAGAGTTTCTACTCCTTCCTCTGCACCACTTCCAAACCTTGTGTATCTTCTTTCTTGCCACTGAAATAACTAGTGGATGAAATGGCTCTCCCCGCTAGACACCAAGGACCTGGAGGGCGAAGATCATGCCAATTTTGTACCTGATTACCCAACCCAAGACGTGGCAGATAGTGGGTGCTCAATAAATATGGTGTGTAACTAAATTAGTCTGGAAAAGCCAAGGTCACAGGGGATGAATGAAAGGAAAGAGAGTTTTAGGAGACTGGGGTTTGAGAGGTGGCATGAGCCAGGCTCCATAGTTTATGAGGGGTGTCAGTTGAGGCAGGAAACAGAAGGAGAGAAGACATAAATTCCAGGAAGTAGGGATATTGCAGCCCGAACACATTCATATTTCCGGGAGTCAGCGGGAAAGCTGCAAAAGCTGGGGAGGAACAACAGAGGCAGCGTCCCCGGCAGTGACGGCGCAGAGCCGGAAGAGGGCGCCACCCATCGCACAGGCAGGAACACCTGGGGAGGCAGGGCGGGACTGAGACAGCAGCTGGGTGCTGCCTGGAGAGGGCAGGGTAGAGGGAGTCCTGGTCCAGCAGTCCAGGAAGAAGATAATGGCTTTTCTTTTGTCTTTTAAGATCTGTGAAGTAAAGGAATAAATATTTAAATATTCATGTCTCCCAATCTCTTGGTAAGCAAAAGCAGATGTGCCAGAGGCCCACATGAGTGCACACCATCGAGTCTCTGTCATCAGTCTGAGCTTGTGCCTTAGCCCCAGGCCCACACTCCCTTGTACCCTCTGGAATTCGCAGATGGCCTCTCACCTCAGGGCCTTTGCACACGCTCCTCCCCCATCCTCCCCAAGATGGCCACAGTCAGATCCTTACCCAGATGTCAGGTTTTCAGGTGAGCTTTCACTGACACACCAACCCATATCGATACTTTCTAGGTTTCCTGGTATTATTTTTCCTGTAGCGTTTATCACTGTCTAACGTACTTCTAATAGTACTTATTTACTGCACAAATTATTAATTTCTTTCTGCCACGAATCTGTGACATGATTTTGGCGGTTTCAGTGACTACCCTATACCAGTAACCACACCCGTGGGCAGTCGATCATGTTTTGTCGGGCTGGATGCGTAGCTCAGTGGTAGAGCCCTTGACTGCTATGCATGAGGCACTGTGCTCCATACTGCAATAAATGAACAAATAAATAAAAATTACAATGAAATGAAACACGCCTATTTCGGTTATTGCTGAATGACTGCATGAAGGGACGGAGCCCAAAGCTGCCTGCTTGTGCTGGATTCCAAACTCTCCGCGCTGCTCAGTCGCAGCGCGAGGCCTGGATCTGGGCAGCAGGGCGACGACCGCGCGCCTCCCTGGGGCGTCCAGGCCCCAGGCCCCGCGGGGGTCGCGGCTTCCTCCCTCGGTGGGAGTTCTGTCCTCCCCGGGGGAGCCACGCCGGAACTCCCAGAGCACAGCAGGAATTTCCGCAATCCAGGCCCGGCCGAGCGGTAATAGGCACCTTGGCGGCGGGCGGCGGAACCGCCCGGCCCTAAATCACGGCCGCCCCTCCGCCCTCGCGGCTTGCGCGGCCCGGGCTGCGGCGCTCGCGGCGGGGGCGGGCGCGGTGCAGGTGCCGCGGAAGCGCGCGCCCCGCCGGCCGCTTTGAAGCCGCGCCGCGCCGCCGCGTGCGCAGGGAGGGGCCGCGCGGGCCGCGAACCCCAGCGGCTTCCTACGCGGGGCGGGCGGGGCGCCCCGGCCATTTGTCAGGAGAGCGTGGCCTCGGAATGGTGGAGTCGCGCCCGCGGGCCATCGCGGGGCCTGCGCGGGGCAGGGTAGGCGGGCAGGGCGGGCAGGCCGCTCCCCGCCCCGGGAAACCGGGGCTTTTCCTTTTGTCCTTTGCTTTTTCCGGTGATTGGCGGGCTCGTTGTTAGGGGCCGGGGGAGAAATCTGTGGTTCTTTTTTTTTCTTATTGAATTTTTTTTCTCTTAAAATTAGTACGATTGAAGTACCAGGGAATTTGAACCCAAGAGAATTCTCCCACTGAGTCACACCCCCAGCCCTTTATTTTTTGATTTTTATTTATTTGTTATTTGAGACGGGGTCTCAAGCTCGAACTTTCTGATCCTCCTGCCTTAGCCTTCTGAGTAGCTAGGATGACATATTTGTTCTGAATTTTCTGTTACTGGTTTGTTCCCTTTAAGCCCCATAGTTGTCTATTGCGTTGGATTTCCCCCTCCATGCGACCCATAAATGGGGATTTTCTAACCCGCTACAAGAAAATTGTGCAGTCAAGTTTATCATTAAGTAACTTAAATTACAATATGCAACTGATATTTATTTAACCTAGGGTTATGTGTAAACTCTGGAAGATGATGGTATTGGTGGGGGTGAATTTGTTTTTGAGCATTCAAACTGTTTTGCCATGGGGACAGTTTTGAATCCAGTAGCATTACAGTGGAGCACAAGAATTTTTTGTTTCTGGGTTCAAACCCCAGCAGGTTAAAAAAAGAAAGAAAGTTTCTACTTGATTCAGCTTCCATTAAGACCACACTTTGAGAACCACTGACAACTCTCAGATTTCCCCCAGGTGACTGGGGTGGGTAGGGGACATTTCTGTTTGGCTGCAGGTTTATTTCTTTTTTAACTTTTGTTTTTTGAGCCAGAGTCTCAGTATGTAGTTCCGGCTAGTCTTGAACTTATTAGGTAGGCCAGGCTGGCCTCAAACTTGCATCGATCCTCCTGTTTTCAGCCTCGAAAGTGGTGGGATTACAGGTGTGCACCACCGCAGCCGGTTCATCTGTTTTATTATTGAGCCTTGTAGACTGAATTTGAATTTATACATTTGTTTGTGGTTGTCTGGGCACGCAGTACTAGTGTTTAGTACGTGCTCAGTAAGTGTTACTGGCTCTGAACAGAACGACGCTTGCTTGATCAGACCCATGTGGAATTTCCGGTTGTGTGATTATCTTTCATCCAGCATGCAGCGAACATTGCCTCATATCTACCATGCACCTAGCAGGCGGGGTTTCTAGAGCTGGTCTTGAGGTGGATGCAGACCGAGCTCCAGACCTTTCTCTGCAGATACAGCCAGGGAGCCACAAGCTGATCCTGAATCTCCTTGGGCAGCTCCGGACTCTGGGCTCCGGCTCACCTGCAGTAGGGGTCCGAGGGAGGGGGAAGCTTGTCACTTTGATGCTCTTCCTGGGGTCCCAGTGGCCATCAGTCCTACCAGGGCTGGGCAGTCAGTCACGCAAACCCCGGGTGGCACAGATCAGCCCCGGCGGGAGGGCAGCTCCACGCTCGCCTGCTTGTCTCTTGCCATTTGCCGCCGCAGCTTTTTAGGTTTTCTCTGTGTCAGTTAAACCTTTTTTTATGTTTCATACTTGCTTGAAAATGTTTGAATCCCTTAATAGCTTTTATTTCAGAGGACGGATGCCAGGGCAATAATAGCTACAGGTGGTTGGAGGTGGGGGAGTGCACACAGGTGTTGAGGGTGCAGGCTCAGCCCAGAGGGGTTATGACCTTGGTCTTGACATGGGAACAACACCGCAGCTTGGCCCTCTGACTTGGGGCAAATTGTCTCTGAGTCTCAGTTTTCAGTCTGTAAAATCGGTTTCATAATAATGGACCTTCTATGTGGGACTGTTGTGAGGCTAAGATAATGTATGTTTAAATGCACTTAGTACAATGCCTGACCTGTCATAAGCACTCAGTAGAAGTCCGTAGCAGTGTAATTACGATTGGTTTTCTCTTTAAAGAGCTTTTTTCTTAATAGTACATGTTTGCAGTACATAATGATTACACTCGTGATGGGGAGCTGGTACATGGATATACAAATTCCTTCTTTATCCTCTTCCCTTCCCCTCATCTCCCCAGATTATTATCATTATAATTAATTATTACTAAGCATTGTCCTGTCCATGATGGACTATAAGTTCTAGGATGCTGAGTCACTGGAGGAAGGAAGGTGCTAGATGCAGTTGAGTCTGTTTACCACCCGCTGGCACCTTCCCTCCAGCTTCTGCGTCACCAGGCAGGTTCTCATCTCTGGGTGGCTGCCCTGGCAACCAACGGGGTAGGAAGCGTTCCTTAGATCGGTCACCTCCATCCTTCCATAAAGATGGGGGTGCTTGCGGCTTGATCATAGGTCATGGTCCAGGTGAGTTTGGGTCAGAGTGGAGCTTATCACATACACTCACAGTGAGCTTCCTGGGCATGGGACCTGTGTGGTAGATTAGAAGTACCCTGGGTTTGGTTTAATACTATACCATTACCCTTCTTCAGATTTTTCATACTTTGGAACAAAGACCTTCATAGTTTTTGCATTGGGCCCAGAAAATTATATAGCTGATCCTGCCGACGCTCACAGTGAAGACATCTTCCACGAGAAGAGAAGTGAGGCGCAGAGATGGACGTGACTGACACAACGACACATGGGGAGGAGCCATGGCCTAGGGAGATGGGAGGAAGAGGTCTCCTGCCCCTCTTCCCATGCTTCCTTTTCACCCAGCCCTTCTGGCACTGAAAGGTCTGCTGCCCCTTTTTGAGTTCAGGGACCAGGTTTTTCTGAGAGACTGGGTAAAGCCCTGAGTCCCAGCATCTGTCTGGGTGAAGAGTTCTCAGTAGGTGGTTCAGTTTCCTGTAAGGTAGCTTCCAGGGGCTAATGGACATGGGTTGGAGGTGGGAACAGAGGAAGGTATGAACTGTGATACTCAGGACAGGCTCTGGCCTATCCCCTGGCTCTTACTCTGAGACCCAGTGAGGCTGATATCCTCTTGGGCTGCATGGGTAGGCATGAGCGCCTAAACCCCCCTGGCCCACAAACTGTGTAGAATCCTGTGTGAGATATGTGGGTGTGTGAGATTGTGTGTGAGTGCGTGTTGTGGGGGAGTGGGAAGCCAGTTGTGTACAGAAAACAAACATCTGGTTGTAGCTGCTGTTTAATTTCATTTACATTTCCTGGGCATAGTGTTGCATGCCTGTAATCCCAGCACTCAAGAGCCTGAGGCAGGAGGATCACCAAGAGTTTGAGGCCAGCCTGGGCTACACATGGAGGCTCTGTCACAAAAACAAACAAACAACAAACACCATGTATATTGCAGCTGTCGGGGTGACAGGCCCTGGAAGATATGAAGTCCTTAAAATGCTTTCAGACTGAGCTGGGCGTGGTGGCGCACGCCTTTAATCCCAGCACTCCTGAGGCTGAGGTAGGAGGAGCGTTGTGAGTTCGAGGCCGGCTTGGGCTACAACGTGAGTGCAAGGCCGGCCTGAGCTACATAGTGCGACCCTGCCTCAAAAAACTAGGCCCGGGAGTTTGGCTCAGTGGCTTAAGCGCCTGCTTGGCAGGCTCGAGGTTGTGACTTCTATCCCTTGTGCTGCAAAAAAAAAAAAAAAAAAAAAAAAATGCTTTCAGACTAATGAACAAGACAATCACAAATACATATAGTTTACTTCCTAGTGTCCTGCTCTTTACCTCTGCGGATGTGAAATAATGGGGTTATTGGTGACCCCTTTGGCAACATGGATGTGAGCTGTATACCCATCCCGGCTGATGCCACATCAGGCATTGGCATCTGGGTTGTGGCTGTAAATGAGATTAACGGTCATGCTCCAAATAACTCACCTGCAGATGCCTGAGATTCCACTGGGGTCTTGCTCTAGGATTAAGCATTATTATTATTTTTTTCTGAGACCCTGTTTAAAATTCAAATCCCTGGTGGTAGTGGTGGGGATTGTGCATTGTTTGTTGAATTGGTAATAGGACAAGTGCTGTGTCATAAGATGGGGCTGCCCAAAGACCCCGGACTCCAAGGGATGCCCCGGATGACTATTACAAGCAGAACCCCCGCCCTCAGCTGCTGACTCAGTTCAGTTTTGCAGAAGCGGGAGCCAAAGGGAGATCAGTAGAGAGCTGGGCCAAATCAAAACCCCACCCTAGAAACCCAGCCAACCTCCAGCTGGGAGCTGAAAAGCTGGAAGCTCCACTCAGCTACCTGCAGGGCTTTGCAGGGCCTGCGGTGTCAATCTGCCCCTCCCTCATTGATCCTTCTGGGATGGTCATCCCTCAGTGACAGCTCTGTGGTTGCCCACAAGACTTGACAAGAACTTTCAAGTTTCTTAAAACACATTCAACCCATCATGGCCATCCTTCCGTGAGCCTATCAGCTCTCCTACCCAGAGGTCACATTTGGCACTCTGTGGTCAAGAGAAGAATGTGGAGTTCAGCCACTCCAAAGAGGCCTCTGGAGTGGGGCAAAGCACGTTTCCAGTGGGGATGAGAGTACTGCTCAGGGCGTGGCCAGACTGCCCAGCTGGTCCCCGCATACAAGAATCTGCATGCTTCCTTGCACGCTTCCTTCCTCTTAGTTCCTCCCTCGCCAACCTACCTGGGGGCAGGTAATAAAGCAGGAGGAGGGAGATGGATGGATGGGGAGGGCGGGGAGCCACGTGGTGCCATAAAGCCCAGCTAGAGGCCGCCCGTCCAGGGAGTGTCCAGCCTCAGGAGCAAACGCTCGGGGTGGACCCACAGCCAAAGCACCGGGGCCCAGGAATAGGCCATGTTTCGTGGAGCACCAGGGCTAGGTCTCAGAGGCCTCAAGGTGGTTGAGGGCACTGTGGAGGACTTAGGGGGCTCTTGCCCGGAGGCTGCGAGGAATTTTGGGGTACTGAAGGAGAACGGCGCCCCCCGCGGGCTGGGCGAGGCAGAGGAGACAGCGAGCAGAAAGCGCGCCCGGCCGGTGCGCTCCAAGGCGCGGCGCATGGCTGCCAACGTGCGGGAGCGCAAGCGCATCCTGGACTACAACGAGGCCTTCAACGCGCTGCGGCGGGCGCTGCGGCACGACCTGGGCGGCAAGCGGCTCTCCAAGATCGCCACGCTGCGCAGGGCTATCCACCGCATCACGGCGCTCTCGCTCGTCTTGCGCGCCAGCCCTGCGCCTCGCTGGCCGTGCGGCCACCTGGAGTGTCACAGCCAGGCTGCGCGCAACGCGGGTGCGAGGGACGGGGGCCCCCACCCTCTGCGCCCCGCGCCGCCGTCCGCAGGGCCCAGCCTGGCTCACCCGGACGCCGTCGGCTCCTTCCTGCAGCCCGCGCTGCGCTGTGTCTCGTGCTCTGCGCACACGCACCCGGCGCGGCCCCGGGCGGTGGCCGAGGCGCAAGGCTTGGCTCAGGCCTCGGGGGGAAGCTGGCGCCGGTGTTCCGGGGCGCTCTCAGCCGGGCCACTTCACTGGCCGCGGGGCTACCTGCGAACCAGCCCTGGGCTGGGCTACCAGCACTCCTGACCCAGCCCTCAAGCACGGGCAGACCTGGCAGGAGGATTACCAAAGGGAAGGCGGCAGAAAGCCTCCTGGAAAGAGCAAAACGGAATGTGCTGCGACCCGAGGGGGAGAGCAGGCTGCTGTGGCAGTGGGAAGGGACTCGGGACTGCAGCCACGTGGCCACATCCCTGTGTGGGTTGGCACCTCTGAGAAATGAGCAGGTTCTTGCTTGGATTTTAAATTTGGACTTGTTGGACTCTTTGGAAAGTGGCTTTTCTACTCCAGGGCCTCTGGGCTCTGTTTTCTGTAGCTGCTTTTGAACTGGGGGCTTGTATGGGGGTGCAGGTGGGCACCTGCCGTGGCCTGATGGCAGCGTGGGGGGCCCCATCCTCTGCCTGTGCTGCTGTCCCAAATCTCATCTGGGAGCAGCAGGCAGAAGGAGCCAAATAAAAAGGAAAACCTCATCTCTGTCTGCTACCGTAACTCCACTGGGCTCAGTGGCCCAGGGTGCCGGGAAAGCCCAGGGGCTGGGGGTTTACCCTGGAAAGTTGGGCCAGACCCTAAAACCCACAGGTAGGTACCTGAGGCACTGGTCCATGGCAAGACGTCAGGAGTGGCTGAGCATAGAGAAGGGCTCAAAGGGAAGAGAGACATCCAGAGACCACAGCCCTCTCTCTGTGCCCCCGGAAGTGGGAGAAGGCATTGTCTGCAGGCAGGCTAAGGACAGGGTCGGCCTCCTCTGTGGACCTCACATGAAGCTGGTACCTGCAGTGAGCCACAGCACGGTGTACCGTGAAAGGAGAGTTTGGCCAGGGAAGGAAGCTTAGGGCAGGGCCGAGCACTGAGGGTCAGGAAATCGTGCTAAACCCCAGTGACAGGCGGAGCTCCCAGGGAACAGGGGCCAGAGTCTCTGTGATGCGGGTTAGAATCCCAGAAGGGCTATGGGGAGCTGTTGAAGGAGGAGGGTCCTCGGGCCAAAGCTGGAGGCACAGGACAGCCCCTTCCTGAGAATGCTGCAGAACCGAGCTGCGTGCAAGGTGAGCCGGCGTTCTCCTGGCTCAGGCTGACAGTGCAGATGCTGCACGCTGGCCTGAGGACCTGATGGAGCGCCAGGAGGTTGAGGGCTTTTTGGCCTTTGCAGAGCTGGGCTGATGCCAGCTGAGCAGAAGGGTTACATATCACCAGCTCAGAATGGGGGAACGCCACAGAAGCTCTGTGGGGGTTCCCCACAAAGATGCCCATAGGCATAGACCCAGATGAGAGTGAGGTTTGAGGTTTTTTTTGAGAGCGAAGAATTAAAGATGTCTTGGCTGGCTGTAAGCACCAACGCTTCTGGCATGGTTGGAGTCTTGCCCCAGTCACACGTTTTAGGGCTTCCAATTTCAGTCAGAATTGTGGCACAGACCAGAGGGAAGCTTTGCCTCTAAGTCTAGCTAAACAGGGGACCCTGCCCTTAGAGCCCAGCAGTGCCACGGCAGCCAGTAGAAAGGAAAAGCGAGACCTGCCTGGGATCCAGCCCCTCCTCTGCTACTTCCTCAGCCTGTACTTCCTCATTTCTGACCTGGATGAGGAGGGCTGTGACATTAACATGGTTCATAACTTCCTGTTTCCAGCAATTACAACATGTTCGCAAAGTATTACTATATATTTGTTTACTGTTATAATCTTGTGATAGACCAGCCTGGACAGTGCTTCAGCTGTTTGTTTGTTTGTGACAGGGTCTTGTTATCTCTAGGCTGGCCTTGAACTCACTGTGTAGCCCACTGTCCAAAGTGGCCTTGAACTCTAGACAGCCCTCCTGATTCAGCCTCCTGAGTTCTAGGATTCCAGGCATGTACCACCATGCCCACCTTTAATCTTATTTTGACCTCAGAAATTTACTCTCTGGAAACATGATAAAATGATAGCGTTCTTTTTGCTTAAATTCCAGGACTAGAAGATCTCCCTCAACCATACTTCCAGCCTTAGCAAGGGGTGCCCTCTTCAGGTGACAATATGTTGTGCGGCAGGTGACTCGGTTCCCAGGAGGGATGTGACTCCTTTCTTCTCCTAGTTTATTGATCTTGGGCACATCACTTAGCTGCTTTGAACCTTGTTTTTCCCATATGTATAATGGGATAAAAGATGTACTTATGTTACAGGATATTGCACAAACCAAATGAGATAATGCATTTTTGTTTGTTTTTTTTTGTTTTTGAGACAGGGTCTCACTATGTAGCTCAGGCTGGCCTTGAATTCACTATGTAGCCCAGACTGGCCTCAAACTCAAGGCAGTCCTCCTGCCTCAGCCTCCTGAGTGTTGGGATTACAGGTGTGCCCACCTTGCCAGGTTGAGATAATACATTTAAAGCACTTAGCATAGTGCTCAGCCCACGTAAACATT
>RJWM01031654.1:0-22182 GCA_004363535.1 Dasyprocta punctata | reverse complement strand
ATTTTAAACTGTTTTCCAAAATGTTTGTACATTTTTTACATTCTTGCTAGCAGTGCATGAAGTTTCCATTTATTTCCTACATCCTCAACCACGCTTGGTACAGACACTCTTTAATTTTAACTGTTTGAAAATTTGTGCAGTAGTATCACATGGTGGTTTTAATTTGCATTTCCTCTATGGCTAACAATGCCAAATGTCTTTCCATGTACTGTTTTTTTCTTTTGGTACCATTAATCGAACTCACAACCTCACGCTTTCCCGGCAGGCACTGTACCGTTGAGTTTTATCCCTGGCCCTATCCATGTACTTATTCCTATCCTTATATTTTCTTTGGAGAAAATGTCAGTTCAGATGTCTTGTCCATTTTATTTTTAATTGAGTTGTTTTCTTCTCATTGAGTTTCAAGAGTTCTATATACATTGTGGATATAAGTATATTGTCAGATGTAGACATGACAAAGACCTTCTCCCCATCTGTGACTTGCCATTTCATTCCCTTAATAAAGTCTTTTAAAAAACAGAAATTGTAAATTTTTATAACACTAACCTGCATATATATATATTTATACTATATATGTACTATGGGCCATATTTGGGAATATATTTGAAAGCTGCTTAGGCAAAAGGTCAAAATATTTTTCTGACATGTTTTCCTCTGATTGTTTATAGTTTCAAATTTTACACTGAAATCTGCAATCCATTCTGAATTTTATATATGATAGAAGTTGTGGACCCAGGTTCATATGTATGTATGTATGGGTGGATTTTTGACTAAGGACATCCAATTGTTTTAGTTTCAGTTGTTGAAAAAGTCAGTCTTTTTCCACTGAATCATTTTGGCATCTTTGTCAAAAATCAGTCGTCCATATCTTTGTGTGTGTTTCTGGACTTGATTTGGTTCACTGATCTTTTCATATATCTTGATGCTAATGCCAAATTGTTTTGGTTACCTGTAGCTTTAGAATAAATCTTGGGAGAAGATGGCTTTAACCCTCCAGTGTTTCTGTTTTTAATGTTATTGTAGCTATTCTCATCCTTGGCATTTTCATATAAATCTTAGAATCTAATTTCTACAGAAATATGGATGAAATTTTATTAGCGTTGCATTGGGAAGAGTTGGCATTTTGCAATATGGAGTCTTCTGTCCTATAGAAAAATATCTCCAGTTACCTGGGTCTTCTCTAATTTATTTCAGCAGTATTTTGTTATCTTTGGTGTACAGGCCTTGCATGTATTTTGTCAGTTTTATCCAGAACTGTTTTATATTTTTAGTATCATTATAAATGAATTAAATTTTAATATCTGATTTTCATTGCACTATATAGAAATACAGTGATATTTTATATTTGCTCCTATGTCCTGCAAACTTGCAAACAAACACTTATACGCTCTAGTGTTGTATTTGGGTAGTCCTGAGGGTTCTGACCACTCATCATTCACCAACTAAGAAACTTTCATTCTAAAGGTATTTATTCCACTCTCTTGACTAACTGTGCTGACTAGCATGCCTAATTCTCAATTGACTTAATGATGGGAGCAGACATCTTCCTCTGGTTTCTGATTTTAGGGTAAGAAAATTTGGCCGTTCGTCACGAAGTTTGTGAGCTATCGGTTTTTCATAGCTGCTTTTAAATAAGACAGGAGAGTGTCCTTTTATCCATAGTTTTTAAATAGTTTTAACCAGGCCCGAATGATAGATTTTGTCAAGTGTCTTTTCTGCATCTATTGAGAAAGTCACATGGTTTTCATTTTGTAGTTTATCTGATGACTTATACTGATTAGATTTTGAATGTCAAACCAACCTTGCTTTCCTGGAATAAACTCCATTTGTTCATGTTATTTATTTATTTATTTATTTCTGTTCATGATTTTTTTTTTCACCTTTTTACAATTGTTGGAATGGGTTTGCTGGGTTTTCTTTAGGATTGCTGCATTTTTGTTCATTTGGACCACTGGCCTGTAGTTTTCTTTCTTGGTTTAGAGTCAGGGCAATGATAGGCTTATACAATAATCTGGAAATGTCTTTGACTTTCTGATAGATGTTTATAAGGATTGGTATCCACTCTTTGTGTTTAGTTTCATTCACTACTGAAGCCATCTGAGCTTGAAATTTTCTTCATGGGTACAGGTTTACCTACCCATTCAGTCTATTCCACAGATGGAATGCTATTTAGGGTAGTTATTTTGAGTGAGCTCTGGTAAGTTATATCTTTCAAAGAATTTCTTCATTTCATCTATATTTTCTAATTAATGGGTATAAAGTTGTTCATAATATTTTCTTATTTTTAATATCTCTAAAATCTGAGTGATATTATATGCACGAGTCTGAATATTGGCTATTTTGTATGTTAACTATTTTTTTCCTAGTCAGTCTGCCTAGGGGTTTTTACATTTTATTGACCTATTCAAAGAACTAGCCTTCAGTTTTATTGAGTTTTCTTTATTGTTTTCATTTTTTCTATTTCACAGATTTGTCATTTTGGTCTTTATTGCTTTTCTTTTGATGCTTACTTGGGTTTAAATTGTTCTTTTAATTTCTCAAAGTGTAAGGTAAAGCCATTGGCTTGAGACATTTCCTTTTTTCTAAAATAGATATTTAGTGCTGTAAATTTCCTCTTCAATCTGTTGTAGCCCTGCCCGACAAAAGCTGTTATATTATGTTCTCACTTTTACTCTATACAAAATGCTAATTTTCCTTTTGATTTCTCATTCGACCTATTTCTATGAGAAATGAGTTCCTTAGTTTCTAAGTATTTCAGAACTTTCCATACACACGCTTGATAATGCTTACTTTTTAAATTTTAATTTGCTCAAAAAACAGACTTTGTATAATGTAAGTCCTTTGAAATTTATTAAGCATTCAGGGGAAGTAAAAAGAATTAAGATGTGTTATATACATGGGCCAACTCCCCATTATGAGTGCAATCATTATGCACAGTAAAGATGTACTAATAAACAGAAAAATCTATTCGGTATGTTTTATGGCTTAGAATACATAATATATCCTGGAAAATATTCCATGTGCCCTTATAAAGAATATGTGTTTTGCTATTTCTGAACCTAGTTTTCTATATATGATAAGTAGGTAAACTTATTAACAATGTTGTTAAATTCTTCTAAATCCTTATTAATTTTCTGTTATATAATTGCTCTATCAGTTATTAATAGAGAGGCACTGGATTCTATAAGCATGTACTTGTCAATTTCTCCTTATACTTTTATCATTTTCTGCTTCCTGTACTTTGAAGTTCTGTTATGAGGTGTATATTTAGCACAGTTAAGTGCTGCTGATAAATAGATCCCTTTAGCATTTTGTGCAACCTTCTTTATCCTTTATGATTTTCTGCTTGAAATATACTTTTATATTAACAGTTACCCACATCTTTTTTTATCAGTGTTCACACTGTCTTTTCTTGTGTGTGTGTGTGTTTTTAAACCGAGAATCGAACTCAGGACCTTGTGCTTGCCAGACAGACACTTGTGCCACTGAGCTATATCCCTGCCCCCATCCTTTTTCTTTTGATCTATATGTTTCTTTATATATAAAGTGCATTCTTGTGAGTAGCATATAGTTGAATCTAGCTTTTTAAAAAGTCCAATTTGATAAACTGCTTTTTACTGAAATTGCTGAAGCCATTTCCATCTAAGGTAAATTATTGGTATGGTTAGATTTAATCCTCTCACTCACTGTGCTGCTTCTTCTTCTTCTTCTTCTTTTTAATTTATCCTGTATGTTCTTTACTCTTTTTCTCCTCTTTTTCTTGAATTAATTGAATGTTTTAGTTTTGTGCTGGGGATTGAAACTAGACCCTTATACACGCTGAGCATGTGCTCTACCACTGAGCTATGTTTCTAGCCTCTTAATTTGAGTATTTTTTTAATTCAGTTTAATCTCTTTTGTTGGTTTGTTTGCTATGCCTCTTTTTTATTGTCATCTTAGTATACTTCAGGGTTTATAGGTCACATCCACCATAGCCTATGGTAGACATTACACTGCATATATTGTAGAAGTACAACAGTACACTTAATTTTTCCCTTACTGGTCTTAATATTATTATTGTCATTCATTTTACTTACATATATGTTAGTGTAACTCTGTATTACAGCAGTTTTTGTTGAAACAGTGGATTATGATTTATAGTCAAGTCTATTTTCTTTCATCCTGAGATGCTGAAGTCTTATAATTTCTTTCCCGTTTAGAGGTCACCCTTTAGGTACAGTATTCCTTAGGTAGGCTTTCTGGTGACATGTTCTTTTAAGTTTCCCTTCATCTGAGATTTCTTTATTTCTTTCTCACTCCTGAAGAACAGTTTGACTTCTGGTTTCCAGTTCAGCACTGTCTTACTTATTTTCTTGTTGCCAAGACAAAATATCCAACACCCGAAGTTAAAAGGGGAAAGGCTTATTTAGCCTACAGTTTGTGGAGGTTTTAGTCCATAACTGACCGGCTCCAAGGCAGGGTGGTGTGGCAGACAGGCATCACCGAGGGGAAATGGTTCATGGTGGGTAGAAAGTAGCAAATGAAGCAAGAGACCTTGACGGCTTTTTTATGCCTCTTTTATATTTTATCTTGGCTACCAGGATTAGGGTTGTGCCAAATCAATCAGGAGGCTGATGTAGTAATCACCCACCCTTAATCCTAGCATAGAACCACGAGTCTGTCACACATTCTAGATTCAGCCACTGCTGAAAAATCTCCACTGATGACTGGGTGAGGCTTTGAGGGGGCATCTAAACACCAGCCATAGCAAGCACAGAAGTACAGTAATCTCTAAGTAAAAAGCTCATGATAAACTGAAAAATTAACAACTCTTAGTCTATCAGGGAAGTGAGGGCACAGGCAAAACCACTACCCTGAACACTGACAGACCCACAGGTGAACACAGACAACGACGGCTTATCAGAACAGAAACCACCCCACCAGCTGACGCGTCTGCCGGGAACGAGGGCCAGGTGGAGAAAGATGAACCATAATTAACGAATTGCTGGGGTTCAGCATGGACCAGTCTGAGAGCTGAGCGCTCCAGGGGGACCCAGTCAGAGAGAGTCCCCCCTCCCACTTTTACGAATTTTAGCTCAGCCAGGGTTTCACAGTGATTACTAGGGTAAAAAAAATCTGTGTTTCAGTCAACAGGAGGGAGAAAAAAGAATTATTTTAAAATACGCCAGAGCATTCTGTTCTACCTGGCCAGAGCTACTCTCAAGAGAAACTATTTTCCCAGAGCCTAAACTGTTGGGATGGTGTCAGAGCCTCAGTGACCTGGGAAGCAGAAGATGAAGCCAGTCTGTGCCAGTCATCCCGTCCCCTTAAGGGGCTTGTGGGCGACCCTGAGGCATGTGTGGCATTTACAGGACAGAGACAAAGGATGACTGAGACCTGAGTTCTGATGGTGGCCACCAAATGCCTTCCCTGAGTCACATCGCCAAAAGCCTGTTTACTGTAGCCCCTTTCACCCACTACGTCACACCTGGCTATCTAGAAAAAAAATCACAAGGTACTCAAAGACCAAAATTACATCGTCTGAAGAGACAAAGCAAGGATCAAACTCAGGCTGACCCACCAAGCTTCATTTTTATTGGACACAGAATTCAGAGCTGACAGGTCTTTCCTCTCTCAGTACCTGCAAAACACTCTTTGCCATTTCCTTCAGAGTTTTGTAAGCACTGTAGAATTTGTCTCTAGCCTCTTTCTTCGTCTTTAATTTTCAGAAATTTGACTGCAATTTGTCTTGGTGTGGATGTCTTTGGGCTTTATCCTGTTTGGGATTTGTTCTATTCTTTTACATTTTCACCTGCAGGTTTATGCCTTTTGCCACATGGAGAGAGTTTTTACCGTTATTTATTTGATTATTTTTGCAGCCCGACACTTTTTCTCTTTTCCTCTGGGCTTTGGATTAGAAGACTAACAGAGCTTTTTGTATCAGCCCACAGATCTCTCAGATTGTTCATTTTCCTAGTCTACTTTCCATTGTTCAGATGGGATAATTCTTAATTATCTGTATTTAAGTCCAGCAATTCATTCTTTGTTGTCTCCAAACTACTATTGAACCCATAAAATTATTGCAGTTAATTTTTTTCTATTTTATAATGTATAGCTTATTTAGTATCTTATATTTTTACTGAAATTTTTTATGATTTCTATTTTATACTTTCATGCCAAGGGTGTACTTCATTACCTACTGAATAATTTTTATGGTTATTGCCTTGCCTTTTTTTTTCTTTTTTTGGTACTAGGAACTGAACCCAGGGCCTTCACACCAGGCCACATCCCCAGTCCTTTCTATTTATTTTTTGTTTTAAGACAGAATCTCACCAAGTTGCTAAATTGCCCAGGCTGCGCTTGAATTCAACTTTTGATCCTCCTGCTTCAGCCTCCCAGAGTTCTGGGACTACAGTAATGTACCACCACACCCAGCTTTTGTTTACTGCTTCGGAATGCTCTCTAGAATATTCCAACATTGGAGCCATCTCTGTTTCAGCACCCACAGATTGTCTTTTCTCATTCAGGTTGTAGCTGTCTGGTTCCTGGTATGACAAGAGACATTTTAGTTTGTCATGGACTTCCTGGCCACTAGGCTGTGGGACTCTGGATCCTAAGTTACCTTTTTGTTTTGTTTAGTAGTCCTGTAGCACATAGCTCTGGTAGGGAGAATGCTCGGTTGTGCCTTTGACCCCGCTGACACCTTCCTGATGAAAACGGGGCACCAATCTCACCCCCTGGTCACTACCGATGGGGGCACGAGGTCGGCTCCCTGTGGGCCCCACTGACGAGATGAGAAGCTGGGGAGCTGAGAGACGGGTGTTGATCTCCACACATCCTCATGCATCTCCTGGCTGCGGTGTGGGAATGGAAGCTCTGCTGCTTCCTGGGCCCTGCTGACACCACAAGGGAGGAACATCAGGGGCTGGAGGCTGAGCTCCCCGGGGACCCGGCTGGTGTGACCCCTGGGGGAACGGAAGTGGGGCGCTGAGTGGCAGCTTCCCTGGTAGCCTGACCAGATCCACTGGACAGAAGCAGGAGAGGAAGAGGGGAGCAGAAAGCGGACGACTGCCAGAGCGTGATATGCACGTTGTCCTCTTCTACTTAGCTTGCAGATGTCTGAAATTTTCACAACAGATGCACGGTCCCTCTGATCCAGAGAATCTGCTGACCATTCATCTATAGGATGGACAAGACGAGGAAAGAAATGGGAGTAAAGTGCTATAGGAGAGTTCAACTGGCTTAACCACGGAGATGTTTCAGCACTAGGAAAACCTCCCGTGCAAAGAAGGCCCCAGTGCCTGGCCACCTTTGAAGTTTGATCTCAGCAGTGTTTGCACTTGCCTAGCATGGGTTAGGTCCTGGCTTTAATTTCTACCACTACAAAAGGGTAAAAATAATAAAGGAGTAGCATGGGATTTTTATGGGGCTCCAACCCCAGGGCTGAAAAAATATAAAAATAGCAAATAATAAAATGTGACCTTTATTGGTTTTAATTGGAAAATAATATAAACCAATAAAAAATAATTGCACTACAGAGAAAAGTAAAATTTAGAAAATGTGATTCCTCTACACAGCCATGTGGCTCACCACTCTCAATGGTTTTCTAGGCCACTGAGATTTTTTTGTTCCTTTTGGTACTGGGGACTGAGTCCAGGCCCTTTGCCCTGCACGACATCCCCAGACCTTTTTCATTTTTGAGACAGGCTCTTGCTAAGTCACTAAGTTGCCCAGGCTGAGATGACACTCATGATCTTCCTACCTCAGCCTACCAGAGTGCGGGGATTACAGGATGCTCTACATGCATGCCCAGCTCTCAGATATTTTTTTCATATAAGTCTGGGATTATAGCATATCTATAACCTTTCTTTTTTAATTGAAACCCTTTGCTAGGCACTCCTTGTCAAACAGAATCAACAGAAGGAAAAAATAAATGAAAGTTCTTTCTGTTCAGATTCTAAGATGATGTCAATTGCATCTATATTTTAATATCTGGCCTGAGCTTAAAATATAACTTTTTACTTTGATACAAAATTTTGCATAAAGATTATGGTTTTCTTTGAACCAAAAAACAAAACAAAACTGATAGTCATGAGCATAACTCAGGTAGCAAGACCCTGAAGTTGTGGCTGTCATCAGTTGGCCCTTGTGACTCTGGCGGGCAGGTGGCAGCTGGATGTCACATCTGGGGGCCCAGTGAGCAGAGTGACTCAGCGAAGTCATGGCCCGAGGAGCAGGAGGAAGCTGACCAAGCTTGGCTGTGAAGAGGAGCCATCTCTCCTGCCGGTAAATTTCTCTTCAGATAATGAAAGTGCTTTTAGGTTCCTCTTCGTCCGTGTGCAAATGAACTGGGCAGCTGTGGACCCCAGCGCAGATGGGGGTGCAGGGCACACAGTAGGAGGATGAAATGGTTTCCCCTGCATTTTGCATATTTTCTCTTCTGCATTTAACCCTAAAAGACACTTTGCTTTCACCTGATTTACATTCAGATTCGTTTCTCATATTGCAGATCGACTCTTCTCCCATGTCCCTACCAGTGATTCTTTGTGTCCGTTTCACGTACTACTACCCTGGTTTTGTAGCATCGCCCTCGTTAGGAGTATCCGAGAAAACCCAGCGCGGGGCAGGGGGATGAGAAATCTACCTTAGACTCCTTTGCATCCTACAGGCGCCCTCAAAGGGGCTCACAGCCTGTCCCTAAGTGCTTTCCGGTTGATTGTTACATTTTCCCAGTACAGGTTAAGAAAAACGAGATTCTTCATGCTTTCGTGCTACTTGTGGTGACTCGCGGGAAGCAGCGAGTCCCGATTGGACAGCGTGTCTGGACCAAACTGAGATCATGCATTCCATGAAGCCTCGTGCATCTACTCCGGCATCTACTCACTCGAAGCTCTAATGGAAAGCTCTGAGTGCCCCATGTGTTTGTCCCAGCGTCTCTACCCAAAGCTGCTCTCTGAGCTCAGAACCAAATCTTGAACACCTTCCCAAAGCCGTGCTCCACCTCTGTTCTATTGGAGGACTACAGTCTCTTCTCCAGAACCTCCAAATCCACTCATCTAGTGCCCAGGGAAACCTCAAATCCTTCTCCATCCCTGCTCCTGGGCCTGCTTCCTTCCCAGCATCTTGTAGACTCCTTGGAGCTGATGTCATTACTCTCTCAGATCCCTCTGTGAACCTCATGGGCCCATGTTGGATTCATTCATTGATTGCTTCGTTTAGAGCCAGAAGCTTTCCCAGAGAGCCTCTTGTGAAGTCTCCAAACTCTTCTCAACTGGGATTATCTGTCTCTTTCCCAGATTTCTCAGGACCTCAGGAGACAGCTGGGCACAGAGCTTCTCTACCTGTGTCCTGTCCAAAGCCAAGCCCAGTCTCTGGAAGATCAGCACCCTTCCCAATTGCCAGAGGAATCATCTCACCCTTGTTATCTCCCCCGAGCCATTCAAGTCTCAGAAAACATTTTATCGTAATATAAATAAATTTGAAAAAGGGGGAAAAAATGCCTCCTTTCCCCTACACCCAGACACAACCACAGTTGTCATCGGCTTGGGCTTCCCTTTCTTGTGAAAATTGGTTCACTCACTTGTCATCATTCCTTGTATGCACACGACATTATTGTAAGGACACCTTCAAGTTGCTACACGAACCGTAATCATCCTCGCAATACGTAACACAATATTGAAACATTTATAATGAACTATAATTTGAGCACTGCATATGACAGTCAAAATGGCAATTAAAATGACAACACGCGGATGCTTCTTTCCTAGATATCCTGGATCATTTTCCTTGCAAACAAGGTCATGAACCCTTTTGCAATTCTTGACACACCGTGATAAATGGTTCTCCATGGGCGATTGTACAAATGTTCACCGAGGTCGAGAGCTGCACGCGAATGTAACAGTTGCACCATGCTCTTGCCCATATTGGGAACTGACATTACAATGTTAATTGTGGCTAATGTTGTAAGCCAAAATGTGGTTCTGGCCATTTTAATTTGATTGCTGATGTGGATGTGGAATGACTTGCCATAGACCAGTTATGTCACCGTGGCTTTCTACCACATAAACACTCTCCTGTCTTTCCTTTCAGTTTCTGGACCTTTGCAAACTATATTTCATAAAGCTTTGGCAGGCTGCTCTCTGGTCTCCCCTAGGCATTGATGCCAGGCATGTCATGCTTTGCAGAGGCCGTTTAATTTTTATTTTAAAGCGGCTGCCTCCTTTCTCGAAGAGGACTTGGCAAGGGTTCTGTCCTGTCATGGTCAATTAGACACTTGTCTCCCTTGCCCCCAGGAGTTGACTTGTTGGGCTGGACTTGGGCACCAGATGCCACCTCCTGCTTGGCTGTCCTCTTGATGACATCATCTCTACTTGGAGTGGCCAATGGGCACTGGACTGGGAAAAAAATCTGACCTGCCTGGACTGTGTTTGGTCACAGATCAGTGACATCTAAGGAGCGGCCTGGCAGCCAGTTCCCTTGAAGGCTGGTCGCCTGACTCCAGAAGGCTCTAAACCACTCATCCCTTCCAAGTGCCACCACGCCTGACCTCTCAGTGCTGAGACCTCAAGCCAAGCAAAGACCAGAGTGTTTCTAGTTCAAGTGTGATAAGGCAGAGGGCATGGTCTCGGCACACAGAATGAACCTCCTACCTGAGACAGAGCTAAATATATGCACAATTAACACATTCGTGGCCTCTTTGTGCTGTCCAAGCCCCAGGATAGTGTCCCTGTAAACAGAGTCCCAGAGATGGAATAATGACAATTATATTTTCCAGAGTAGGAGGAAAAGCCGCACCTCTTAGTGACCGCCTTTGTCTTTGACTGGCCATGCTGTGGCCGCCTTGGTTTTTGAGGTGCCCCATGAGGCACTCTATCCCTCCCACACACTGTCAGGACAGCACTGGAATATCATGAGCTGAGAAGTCTGAGGTTGTGCTGCTCTCGCTGTTGAAATGTTGCTGAATGGCTCCCACCTGCCAGACCTCAGGGTGATAAAGGGAAGTCAGAGTTGGCCTGTCCTTTAGAAACTCCCAGCAGCCAAGTCCATGAGTAGAGTAATGCAGGCTGAGAATTGTGCTAGCTGAATGCAGAGCACCTAGAGAAGACGGGATCTTGAGTAGATTCTTAGGTGACATGGAGAGAGAAGATGTAAAACTGCATAAAGTTGGTATGCTTGAAACGCTATCTTGAAAAGTTTTGCGCCTTGTGAAGGATTTTGGACATTTCAAGGAAGAGAGGAGATGGCTAAAGAAAAATCCCCTTGGAAGCTGTTTCAGGCATAGGTTCGAAGACAGAGGGACTGAGAGCAATGGTCTTATCCCAAGAAAGAAGTGATAAATGCTTTGAGTTCAAGCAAGAACCAAGAGAGGGAGAAAGATGGAACAGCTCTCAGAGGCAGGGAGGAGGAGTAGCTGCCCAACTGGGAATTGGTGGCAGTGGGAAAGGGAGGCCTTAAGATGATCCCCAGTTTCCTGGTCCAGGCAGTGGACACTTTGAGGAAAAGGGGACAAAAATCAGTTTTGCATGTGCGTGTGCTGAACTCTGGACATCCAGGAGACAAATCAGTGTTGTTGTGAATGGTCCAGAGCCCAAGGCAAAGACCCAGGACTCCAGGGAAGCATATAAGAGCTGGTTAAATCCACAGGTGGGTGGAAACCCAGGCACGGTTATGGAAGAGGTGAGTGCTAAGGACTCAGTTGGGATCACTGACCTCTAAGAGTGACAGGAAGAAAGGACAGCATCAAGGAGAAGCCCTGCCCAGCAGTTGGACAAGAAAGCTTCCCGGAAGGAGAGCTCTTCCTGATCCCATTGAAATAAGGGAAGAGCAGAGGGAGAGGTGATCTAGGAGAAAACAACAGGAGAAAGGATTTGAAGAGGGACTTGCCAGAGGGAGAAAGCACGACCAGAGAGGAAGAGGGGCTCCAAAAAGGCCCTGAGCAGCCCACCTGGTGTGGAGAGGTAAAGAGAAACCAGCTAGGTCTTGGTAGAGTGGATGTGGTAAAGATTCCACTTACACCACCTGCTTGGCCGGGTAACTTCAGACCTATGTGAGTAGTATCTGGACGTCTTCATCAGAGACGAGGTCTTAGATCAATATGGGGAGAAGAGAAGGAAATAGGCACAAGAATTAAAATGCAAATGAGAGTACAAATTCTGCTAGAGGCAGCACAGGGCAGCCACATGTCTGTTTCCCTTTGACTATGCTGACGGTCTGGCCCATTTCATTGACTGTAACTGTAAAGGGGCTGGCAGGATTGGGGGTTCTACATACCTGTTGCTTGGCTTACAGAGGGAAACACCTGGGACAAAATGGAAAAGTTGAAGAAACAGACCAATGTACAAAATAACAAATCACCATTTCCCAGAAGCCAATTGGCTAAAATTTTGCTGAAAACCCACTTGCTAGAGGATCAGTTTCCCTGATGAGTGATCCCTGGAATTCACCCAAAAGTTGTTTTGCCTAATTACTTTTGAAATTATGGGAGCTGTGTACTCTGGTTTCCATAGCACGAAGGATTTCCCCTTGTTTGTTTTTCTATTTCACTTACAATAGTGTAATTTGGTTTATGCATATCAGGTACATATGCACCAGTCTTTGCTATGGATTTCTCTGTCTATTTCTGGGAAATGTCAATTTTTTGTGGGTTTCCATATTCAGGAAGTGGGGGACTTCTTGAATGTGTAGTATTTTTTTGGTGACAAAGGATGAGCTTTCTCCCAACTGCATTTACTGTCCACTCTAATTTTAAAGACCTGTGTCTAAATTGGACTATAGTTCCCAGTTTGGAATTCTATCACTAGAGAAGTTGTCATGGATATGTGAGAATTAGCATGCAGAAAAAACTTTTAGTTGGCTGACTGCCAAACCACTTTGAAAAAAATAGAGAAAATGCCAATTAGGGTAAAATTGCACTCGAAGGGCAAACCATCTTTTCTGCAAACCAAAGGTTAAAATTAAAAAAGCCTCACAAATAACCAAAACCTTTATAAGTAACTATTGAGAAGTAGTCAGCTTCAGAAATGGGAACCACATGCCTATAAATTCAATCTAAAACTGGGTGGAGAAACCCTAAGTAAAACATCTCAAGTACCTAAAATCAAAAGCCAAAATGGTGAAGAAAAAAAAAAATCATTAGCAGATTTTGGAACTTTCTATGAAACACATATTATGGTACTCTTCATATGTTACTGAAAGTAAATGTTTAGTGATTTGGTAGTCTGTGACATCGGTCATTTGGCAACTTGATTTTTTTTTTCAACAGTGGCTTTATTTTTTTAAATGCAGTGGGAATCAGTCACCGAGATGTGGCTTTTGGCAAACTCTCTTTCAGCAAATTGCTCCCTTCTAAAAAGGGGAGCGAGAAGTGGGTGAGGATGGGGAGCTTCGTCACCCTGATAAGAGGGCGGGGTGCACGACCCAGATATTCAAACTGTGCTGGACAGGGGGGCAGGCAGGTGATGCCGGAAGACGCTGGGAAAGGAGGCAGGAGCAGAACATTTTGCTGAGGACAGAGAGGTCATCTGAGGACACAGGAGAAAGGAAGAGGAGGCCTGGAGCGCTGGAGGAGCATTCCAGGAGCCTCGGCCAGAGGCAATGTGATTTTCTCCAGCCTGCGCCTGGGGGTGGACCAGCTGGCTTGGCCTGGGGTTGGGATGCTTCCTGAAGGTGCCGTGGGGAGAGGAGGAAGGCGGAGATCCAGGATGAGAGAGCAAGGCAGTAGCCATGAGGGCCCTTGGGCGGCTGACATCCACGCAGTGCGGCGGGAGCAGGAACCCCACACAGACCCGGGAAAAGTGAGCAGTGGGGACACAGGATTGAGCTGGGACAGGGCTGCGGCTGTGTCTGCCTGTGCGGCGGAGCAGTGCTGGGCCCAGTGTGGCCATGGGGGCACTGGTCACTGTGACAGGGATGGAGAGAGGCGCCTGGGGTTAAGGGCTGCTCGGGGTCTGGGGGATGAGAGTGTTGGCTGATTCAGCCACCAGACCCTGAGGCTGCTGGAGCCCAAAAGACTTATTTAGTGCCATTCTCCGGCCAGACCTCCTCCATCCTCCCCAGTCCTACGCAGACGCAGACAAAACAGATGCACGCAAACATGCACAAGCGCATGCGCGCGCACACATGCCACCGCTGCTGCCTCTGGGATCACGACCACCACTCACTCTTTTCCCACAGAGGAAACGGGGCTTTAAAAGCTCCCCAGGGTCTTTTCCCCCAACTCCCGGCCAGGATGCCATGGACACAGGCGAACCTCAGGAGCCCTGCTCTATTTCCAGGCAGACGTGGCCATGCACCCCTGAGAAGACTGCTCTGTCCTTGTGCTGTACTTCTCCACTTCCTCCCGTCCCAGGGGGACAGCATCCCCCACCCTGAGTGCTCAAGTTCCTCCCCAGTTTCCAGACCCTCATGTGTGCTGGGGGGCAGCCTCGGACCTCTGCAGGTACAAGTGGCAGGGCCCCCCCTGGCCTAGTACCTCCTCCTCTGTTCCCAGAGACCAACTTTTAGGGTGCAGGCAGAGAAGCCCCTGTTAAAATGTGAATGTGGCATCTGGAAGGGTGAAGCCTGAAGCCAGTGTCACACCTTCATTTCCAGGTGTCTCTCGCACCTCAGCTGCCAGGGGAACCACACCCAGTGGGCAGTGTGGCCCTGCAGGATGACTTTTTAATGCAATTGTGATGTGTCCATTTCCTGCTGTGCTTCACACGCAGGTTCCTTTGCTCTCATACTGAAGTCCTGGGGCTCTCAGGACCCAGCGGGGCTCAGGGACCTGTCCCCACCCAGCCTGGCTGTCACTCATCATACTCAGGGCTCAGGGTCCCAACTGCTCTCAAGGGACATCTAGAGCCAACCACATAAGGTATGATCCTCTCTCCTCTGCCTCCTTGGAGAGACGGGGACCATACCACCCTATATTTGTGATTTTGAAAGTTTCACACTTAGAGACATCTACTTCTAGAAAGATGGAGTAGACATACAAATGGTCCTTGGCTTCGATGATTTGACTTAATGACTGACTTCACGCAAAAGTGTGCACACACAGCCACACGTTCCACGCTCAGTGCAGTATTCAGTAAGTTAAAGGAGATGTTCAACACTTTCTTGCCAAATAGGCTCTGTGTTCAGTGGTTTTGCTCAACTGTAGGCTAATGTCAGTGTTCTGAGCATGTTTAAGGTAGGCTAGGCTAAACCGCAATATTCAGTTGGTAGGTTTATTAATGCACTTTCAATCTGTGGTATTTTCAATGTCCAATGGGCTCATAGGAATATAACTCCCTTATAAGTTAAAGAACACCTGTACTTTTCCCTGTTCTCACCGAGTGTGACTAAAGACCCTGGGCATCCTATAAAACAACTGGGAGACTAAAAAGTGGAGACAGGGAGACTGACCAGCACCCTCGGTACCCCAATACCCTCAACCCAGCTCATTTCAGAGAAGGCCAAATGCAGTGTCAGGACTGCAGGGCTCCATACCTACCTAGCAGTAATGAGGTCCCCCACCCCACCCCAGTGTGAGCAGAACCAAGTGACGAGCTTGCTGCCACCCCCTGACAAGAAGGAGGCAGTCAAATTATGTAAGCATAAGGTGATAGAGGTTAGTAGAGAATTAGACAAATTCATAATTGCAGTTGGATATTTTGCTACTCCCTCTCTACAACTGATCTACAGACCGAATACAAAATCAGCAAGGATATAGAAGAACCCAGCAATATCACCAACCAACAGGATCTCATAGATACCTACAGTGTTCCACTAAATACTTATCAGGGAAGTAACACCAGTTTCAGATGGTATTGTCCAGAACTGTCTTGAAACTGGCAGAGTGCACATTTTTTTCTCACGTACCCACAGACCGTAAAGCAAAGTAAGTCATATCTTGGGCTGTCAAACAAACTCCAGCAAATGTGAAATAACTGACATCACATAGAGTGTGTTCACTGACCACAGTGGAATCAAACTAAAATCAATAACGGAGACATAGTAGGAAGATCTCAGATACTTAGAAACTGAACAACACACTTCTAAGGAGCACACAGTTCAAAGAAGCAGTCTCAAGGGAAATACAAACAGAATTCAATGAAAATGAAGAGAGAACACATCAAAATATGTGGGATGCATTAAAGCAGCACCAAGAGAAAAATGTATAGTATCCATACTTACATTAGAAAGAAGAAAATATCAAAATAAATAATCTGAGCTCTCATCTCAAGAACCTAGAAAAAGAAGAGTTTTTTAAAAAAAAAAAAAAACCAATACAATCAGGAGAAAAGAAATAATAAATGAATTTGAACAGAGAGCAATGAACGTGAACACACAATAGGGAAAACTCATGAAACCAAAGCTAGTTCTTGAAAAAAGATCAATAAAATTGACAAATCTCGGGCAAGATTGACAAACAGAGGGAGAAGACAGAAATTACCCATATCAGGAATGAAACAGGGGGTATCACAGAGAACCTGCTGACATCAAAAGGCATGAAAACACTATTAATAATGCTACACACGAGAATAATGTGACAGCTGAGATGAAAGAAACCAAATTCTTTGAAAAGCACAAACTACTGCAACCCACCAAATATGAAATAGAGCATATGAATTAGAGCACCTGATGTGAAATGTAACTATATGACTATTAAGTAAAATTCCTTTTTTAGTTTAAAAGTCTATAGAAAGAAACTGACAGATCAGTAAATTTCACTGGTGAATTCTACCAAATGTCTGTAGAAGGCTAACAGGAGAGGAAGGAAGAGAAGAGACACACTCTAATTCATTTTATGAGGCCAGCATTACTTTGATTCTAAATCCAGATGAAGACAATTTAAACAATGAAAAGTACAATCCAATATTTTTCATAATACCAGGCATAAAATTTTTTTAAAGAAGTTAGTAAATAGAATCTAACAATATAAAACAGAATTATACACCATGACTAAGTGGAATTTATCCCAGGGATGTAAGGCTGATTCCCCATTCTGAAATTAGTGTAATTTATCATGTCAACAGGCCTAACAAAGAAAAGTCACATGATCATTTATACTATGCAGAAAAGATGAACACAAAATTCAATAGACTTTCATGATGAAAACACTCAAAAAATAGGAATGGGGGAAATTTTCTCAATTTGATTAAAAGCATGTTGAAAGATCCTTACAGGAAACATTATAGTTAGTGATGGAAAATGTAATACTTTCCTCCTAAAATCAAAAACAAGGCAAGATTGGTGTGTAACTTTCAGACAGTGCAGTAAGTCAAGAAAGGGAAGCAAAAGGTATGCAGAACAGAAAAAAAAAAAAAAAAAGAAGAAACAAAACTATCTGTATTTGCAAAGTACATAAAGGTACATGTAGAAAGCCCCAAGGAATTTACCAACACACACACACACACACATAGACACACACCTTTTAGAACTAATAAGTGAGCTCAGCAAAGTAACAGGATTAACATAACAATATAGCACAATGTAACATAATATAAGAAGAGGATTAGCATTAACCATGTTTTTATGTAATAGCAATGAATATACGGACATTCAAATTAAAAATATAATAGTCTATACACACATATACACACACATGCACACACAGAGTAATCCGAAACTAGAAATCTAGTAAGACATGTATATGTTGGACTTGTATGCCCAAACTAAACAATATTGATGAAGAACCACACCTTCAGCTCCCAAAGATAATCTTTTTTTTTTTTTTTTTCCGGCACCAGGGATTGAACGCACAACCTTGTGCCTGCCAGGGCAGGCGCTTAAGGCACTGAGCCAAACTCCCAGCCCTGGTTTTTTGAGGCAGGGTCACACTATGTAGCTCAGGCCGGCCTTGCGCTCGCGTTGTCCCAAAGATAATCTTAAATAAAAGGAAACACATATAGATTGGAAGACTCAAGATAGTGAAGCTATCAGTTCTACCTAAATTCTTACACAAATTTAACAAAATTCCTATCAGCAATAGCAGCAACATTTTCTGTAGATGTAGATGAGATTATTCTAAAATTTATAGGGACAGGCAAAAGGACTGAACTAACTTAACCAAGTGTGAAAAAGAAGGAAGAAAGAAAAATCATTCTATCTAATCAATGTGAAGATGGTGATCAAGACATTGTAGTATTGTCAGAGGTTAGATACTAGTGAATCCAGAAGTACATTCATAAAATTATGGCTGAATGATTTTTGTAAAGATACAGGAAGGTTTTGATGGATGAAGGATAGCTTTTCCAACAAATGCTTTTGGAGTAATTGAGGATCCATTGGTCCAATGCATAACTCACTATTTTGTGTTGATTAAACAACTCAAAATAGATCACAGATGTAAATTTAAAATGTAAAAGCATGAAACTTTTAAAATAGCTAAGATAAAGTTTAAAATACAGACAATAGGTGAATGTTGCCTAGATGATAAGAAACTAGATCTAAATTGTTAATGAGAGTGTAAAATGGTAGAGCTTCTGTATACGGTAGTTGGGGTTTCTTAGCAAAGTGCGTTAGTCTATTTGGGCTGCTATAAAAAATATCATTAATATCAGCATTTACTTCTCACAGTTCTGGAAGGTAGAAAGTGTAAGATCAGGGTGCTGGCAGATCCGGTGTCTGGTGAGGACCTGATTTCAGGTTTGCAGATGATAACTTCTTGCCACATCCTCCTTTCGGGGAAGAAACAAGGCGGTTCTCGGGAGCATCTTTTATAAGAGCATGGTGGCTCTCCCCTCAGGACCCAGCCACCTCCCACAAAGCACCTGTCTCCCTGCACCACCACCTTAGGGATTAGGTTTCAACATACAAATTTGGTGAGGAAATGAACATTCACACTATAGCACAAAAGATATACTTTTCACGTTACATTCTTGAGCATGTATTCCAGAGAGATGGAAGTGTATGTGCACACAAAAACCTGTACATGATTCTTCATAGCAGTTTTGTATTAATAACCCAAACCTAGCAGCAAGCCAAATACCCTACAATAGTGAAATGGCCAATCAAATGGCAGTATGTCCATACCGTAAAATGCTTCACAGTAATAAAAATGAACAAATTATCAAGAAATGCAGCAACTTGTCAGAGGTTAGATACAGAGGGTTTTACGTAACGCCCTGAAGGGCATTATGTAGAATGGAAAAAGCCAGTCTCAGAAAGTCACATATTGTATGATTTTATCTATTGAAAAGTTTTGATATTACAAGATCACAGAGATGGAGACCAGACTAGCTGTTGCCACAGGCTAGAGACTGGGCTGGAGGCAGTAGTGGGTTTGACTGCCAAGGGCAGAGAGAGGAATGATTTTTTGGGGGTGGGGCACCTCTACATCTTGACTGTGGTTGAGTCTCTGGGATAAAGGGTGCAGAACTACACAAACACACACACATACATGCATGCAAACACATTGTACCAATAACACTTTCCTGGTTTTGGTATTATCTTATAGCTTCATAAGATGTTAGCTACTGAGATACCTTGGGGAAGGGCCCATGAGACATTAGACTTCACAACTGCTGGTGAATTTACCATTCTCGAAATATAAAGTTTTAAAAAAATAGTGCTTCCTTGCTTTCTGGTTTCTGTAGTTTCTGATGAGAAAGCTACTGTCCTTTCAATAATTGTTATTTCTGTAAGTAACATGATGCTTTTTATTGCTTATTTCAGGATAATTTGTTTGTTTTAGCTTTCAGTAATTTAATGATTATATGTCTAAGTATAGCTTCCCTTGAATTCACTCTGTCTGGGGTTCTCTGAGATTCTTGAATCTACAAATATATGTTTTATGCCAAATTTAGAAAGCCTTTAGTCTCTAGTTTTTCAAATATTTTTAGCTCCCCCACTGCTATGGTTTGTGTTTGGATGTCCCCCCCTCCACAAAGCCTCGTGTGGTCATAGTGGGGCTTGTCAGAGATGGATGGATCTAGAGTGTGTGAGGCTGGGATTAAGGGTGTGTGACTATTAATGAGCTATCAGTTCACTCATTAGTTTGGCATTGTTGTGGGTATGGATAATGGGAAGGCTCACCCTGGGTATGGGTGACACCACCCAAATGGCCCAGAAGGGATAAAAGGGAGAGGCTGCTGCTGCTGCTGCTTCCTGCTTGCCCTGCCATGGACTGTTTCTCCCCTGTGATGCTTCTCTGCCAAGCCATACCGCCTTGGAGCCAGCTGACTGTGGGCTAAAATCTCTCTAAACTGTGAGCTGAAATAAACCCCTCCTTTTTTAACTTTGGGCATCTGGTGATTTGTCTCAGCAATGAGAAAAGTAACTAAGACATCTACTCTTCATCTTTTATTCCTTGAGATTCTGATGATGCAAATATTAAACCATCATTTTCTGTCATCAGAGGTCTTTATTCAGGGAATCAGCTTCATTTTCTTAGAATTCTCCTTGTTTCCCAATCCTTCATTGGTAGCCCCCAGCCTGGAGTAAACACCCATCATTCAACTCTGTGCATGGACTCTCAGGTTCCCAAACAGGACTGGCAAAGGACCGAATGGGATTTCTTGGGTGCCATCCAGTGAGAGTTCTGGACTCCTGTCCCTTTTAGTATTAATTTCTTGTTAAAAAATTTTTGTAGCCTAACAGCAACAACTAATCTATTCAGTTCGCTCACAATTCCACCTCCCTCCTGCAGGAATACTGTGCTCACTGTATGCTGTGGCAACCTGGGACACAGGGTCACCAGACAGAGTGACCTAGCATGTCACCACCGCTTTCCTCCTCCTGTCCCCAGATGGTCTCCTCTTCCCAGCCAAAACTCTGCATTACTTCCCCTAAGATCTCACTGTTTCCTTGAGGATCTTGCTCCAAACAGCCTCTCTTCCTCTCTCCCTCCCCCTTCTCTCCCAGTGGTTTCTTTTCATCCACTTGCAGACTTCTTCAGTCTTTTCCCTCCCCCAAAATCTTAACTGCACCCTTGACCCCAAGTTTCCTTGACCTTGCTTTTCCTTCAAGCTAAAGCTACCCTACTAGAAATGTAGCTATTAGGACAAACAATGTGTCAGTCACCGAACCAGGAGTCTCTCCACGTGTCATCCCTGTTGCCCAGTCATTGACATGCTGCTATCTTCTGGCTTTCCGTGGGCTCTCCTAGTCCTTGTTTCTGAGCCTCCGCTCCTCCTTTTCTCCTTTGTTGACTCTTCATTACCTTTGTACATTTTAAAGTAAGCTTTTATTGGGTTACAAGATGAATACAGTGAAGTGTGTAAATCTTTTGAAAAAAAAAGAGCTGGATGAATTTTCATGCACATGCATGTGTGAAGGAGGGATACACAACACTGCTCAAAGCTCTCGCTTTCCTACCCAGGCAACATTAACTTCCTCCCCCATTCTTCAGTAATCACTGCCCTGACTCCTATCTGAATGGATTAGTTTTGTCTCTTGCAGACCTTTAGGTAAATGGAATCGTATTCTATGTGTGCATCTATAGACTCACTCTTGTCCTCATGTGCGTCTAAGCGCGCGCGTCTGGGATGTAGGTAGCCTTTCACTGGTAATCTGATAGGATTTGTTGTTTCTCCATTGCACTCCTGATGGTCACTTGGGATTTTCCCCCTTTGGGTTTTTTGGAATGTTGCACTCTTCAGTATTTGTCATCTTTCTTCACAGTGTCTCAGTTTCTTCCAACATGATCCAGAATAACAAGCATCCAGGCTTCCACGGACCTGCCTTTTCCTGAGGTGGCGTACTAGCTGACCCACCCTTTGACATCAGGAAGGTAAGTCAAGCATCCATCAACTCGCACACGGAGAAGCGGAAACCAGTGTGAAGCAGTGTGTGACCCAGCAATCGTGGGCTTTGGGAGGCACAGCAGTGAGTCGCAGGCCCAGTGGCGGGGTGGTTAGGCTCTGCAGACCTCCCAGGGTTCTCTGTGAGGGGAGCAGGCGGCAGCAGGCAACCTCAGGTTGGAGCTCCCTGGAGCTCTTCAAGTCTCTGAGCTGGGGTTGGGCTCCCTGGCCTTATGCCCAGTGCCATGAGGCAACCAAAATGAGAGCCCAAGAGAGCCAAGGGGCACATGCTTGTTTTCCTAAGACTTAAAGTGGATTATGTCATCCATCCAGTCCTGTTTGCCCAAGGGGAGAGCCTCGGGCCTCCTCCCTCAGGACCTGCTCATAGATCTTTCCATGAGAGGAGGAGGGAAAAGAAAGGAGCAGCTGAAGAGTTGCAGGAAAGGCTGGAGCACCTGGAAGGAACCTCAGACAGTGGCAGTATGGACTGACAGGTGTC
>RJWM01031653.1:0-22235 GCA_004363535.1 Dasyprocta punctata | reverse complement strand
TTTATGTTCTAGTGTGAATTCTCCCTCTTCAGAGAGGGTCTCAAAACACCCTTTTTCACACACATGCTTCTTTATCTACCAAAATCTTACTAAGTCCTTAAGTCATATCTCCAATTTTGTTTGGAAATGTTTCCTAATCTCAATTAATTTCTTCATTCTTTATTTCTCCTTCCTTGAATCCTCACTATGAAAGCACATAATCATTGCACTTCTCATACATAAATTTATAAGTCTGTCTCCACATTCAAGTGTAAGCTTTTTGAAAACAGAAATTGTAACCTATTTCAAGTTTTATATTTAGCACCTTTCATAGTACTTATCATGAATATACTTAGTGTTTGTTGAATGAAATAAATTCCAGATCTTTTAAGAATAACTGTTAGTTACTACGATAAAATCAGCATGGTACTGGCAAAAAAAAATAAAAAAGCCTGAGGATGAATGGAACAGGACAGAAGATGCAGACACAGCTACATACACACTCACACACTTTATCTTTGACAAATAGGCAAAACATATTCACTGGAAGAAAGTCAGTCTCTTTAATAAATTGTAGAAAAACTGACTTACTACTCGCTAAACAATAAAACAAGACCCACATCTATCACCATGTACTAAACTAACGTCAAAATGGATCAAAGATCTAAATATTAAAACAAAAACACTAAATCTACTAGAAGATAAGGTAGGTAGAAATCTTGAAGCCCTAGGGTTAGGCGGAGACTTCGTGAACAAAACCCAAACTGCACAGGAAGTACTTCAAAGAATCAACAAATTGCACCTCAGTTTATTAAAAAGTTTTTGCACATGAAAAGAAGTCACAGAGTGAAAAGAAAACTCTTGAATTGGGGAAAAAAATTTAGCCAACTGTCCCTCAGACAAAGAACTTCTATCAAGAACATATAAAGAATGCAAAAAAATCAGTCCTCCCAGATTTAAAGACCCAGTCCAAAAATGCACATCTGAGATGAATATGCAATTTTCCGATGAAGAAATACAAATGGCAAATAAATATATGAAAAAATGTTTGACATCATTGGTCATTTGACAAATGCAAATTAAAACAACAGTGAGATTCCATCTCACCCCAGAAAGAATGGCTATTATCAAAAAACCATCCAAAAACAAATCCTGGCAGGTCTGTTGAGAAAAATGAACCATTCTTCACTTTTGGTGGGAGTATAGATTGATGTAACCACTGTGGAAATCAGTGTGCAGATTCCTCAAAAAACTAGATTACAACTTCCATTCAACCCAGTTATTCCCCTTCTGTGTATTTTCCCAGAAGAATTAAAAGCATCAAACTATGGCAATATATGTGCACTCATGTTTATAGCAGCACAATCTGTAATAGCTAAATCTTAGAAACAACCTAAATACCTGTCAATCGCAGAACCGATAAAAAAAAGATGTGATATTTTTATACACTAGAGTACTACTCAGCTATAAAAACAGATAAACTTGAGGCTTTTATAGGTAAATGGATGCAACTAGAGACCATATTCACAAGTGTAATAAATCACACTTGCATGTGTGAACAACCTATTGTCTCCTTAGTGTAAGAAACTGAATGTGTAAATAAGATCAAAAAGGTACAACAGACATTGTGAAAGGGAAACGAACTGTTCAAAAGGAAAGAACAACTAGCATGGGGGAAAGGAGAAAAGAAGGAAAGGAAAAAAAATATATATATATATACACAAGATAGCTAAGATAAATGTACCAACTCATTCTATTAGTTCATTGAAAGGAACGGTTAGTGTTTACATTGTTTAATCAATTTTGCATGTCTGTATCTGGTAATGTGAACAACTATTTTGAAGACAGCAATATAATGAAAATTGTTAATTTCCTATCATCTTGTTTTGAAATTCTGTATCATTTTAATACTTTTATTTTCTTTAAAGAAAAAAGAATGTCTATTTGTCCATCATTTTGCTGAAGAATAAAAATCAAGCCTGAAAATAAGATTTTTCATCCTTAAAGAGCGTATTGAAAATTAAACAATATAATAGGTCACTAAAAAGCAATTTAAATGTGTCGGATTCCTACTTTCTGATATTATACAATCTGGAGAGTTGAAAAGCATCAGTGCTAACCATGAGGGGGAAAATGTTTCCATATCCAATCTAGCATAAGAAGAAATCTAGTCATGTGAAGAATTGGTTTATATACATTTTTAATGTCAGCCTCTGAGGACTCTGGAAGTTCTCTGACATTCTTCAAGTGCCCCACATCCAAGTTCTAGTAAGATCTGGAGAATTCATAGAAAATCTCAATCAGAAAACACTTTGCAGATCTAAACCAAGATTTCCAGGGGAGAGTCACTGTCTTAGTTACTTTTGTTATTGCTAAGACAAAATACCTGACACTCAAAATTCAAAGTGGAAAGGTTTATTTTAGTTCATGGTCTGTGGAAGTTCTAGTCCATAATTTCTGGCTTCAAGACAGGGTGGCGTGAAAGTGCATCACAGAGGAGAAAAAACAGTTCATGCTATGGAAAGTGGAAGGCAGGAAGTAGCAGATGTAGCAAGCAGCAAGCAACAGTGACATCAGCCCTCTTTCTGTCCTTTCACTTCTACATGAACTACACAACTTTAGGACAGGTAGTACTGACAGTCAGACTGGGCATTCCCATTAACCATGCCAAAAATTATGCCAAACCTATTGGTGGCCCAATTCAGTAATCACACACCCTTCATCCTAGCATCACACATTCTGATTGCAGCAACCTCTGAAATGCTGCATTTATGCCCCATGAAGCTTTGGGTGGACATCCAGACACAAGCAATAAAAGTCACCCAAACTTTTATCCAGTACTCATGGCACTCCTTTCATAATAACACATTTTTTTGGTTTAAACATTGTAAAAGTGTTTGCAAGCACAAAAATAAGTAGTATTTATTAATCATGCCATTGCTTTTCATTTCAAAGTAAATTCCTCCCATCTACTTCCTCATTACCATTACACAAAATTAAATGTGTGAATATTTAGTCTTATGTTTTTAAAGCAATTATGTAAAATATATGTAATTTTTAGTTCCTTTATTCATCATATCTATCACGGTGCTTCATAAATGTGTTGTATATTACATTAATTGCTATCATATCTTCATTGCTTCCTAAGCATTGAAAACTATAGTAAGTACTTTAAGCATGTTTAAACTTGGGCCAGGGATTTACCTTAATGGCTCAAGCACTTGCCTGGTAAATGCAAGGTCATGTGTTTGATCCCTGGCACCAAAAAGAAAAAAAAAAAAAGCATTTTTAAGCTCAAAAAATTCTGAACAATACACGCTACTGTAAGTCTGTGCACATTACCATAGATCCAGAACTGTACTTTATTATAGTATTATACATAAATTACTGTAGAAAATAATGTTGAGGAAATTATTTTGGATGAAAATCATGTATTTTTCTGCTAACTTAAGAAGAGTTAAAGGTAGGCAAAGGACTTAATTTACTATTTCTAAGTGGGCACTACTGAATTTTAACAATTTTGATCTGAGAATATGGATCAGTCCACTATACTATATTATTTTCTTGCTTATTTAAACAATGAGTGCATAAATCCCAAATAAAGATGGTTTTTAAGACATACACTTCTGTTTAGGTTAATCATTTGGCTTTACATATTCACTTCAAATGTATTTAAATTTGGAGAGAAAATTTATTTTGTAAATGCAGTAAGCTGAGTGTGGTGGCACACATCTGTAATCCTAGCACTTGGAAAGTTGATGTCAGAGGATTACCATAAATATAAGGCCATCCTGTGCTACCTGATGAGTTCAGGACCAGCTTGTACTACATAGCAAGAGGCCGTCTCAAAAAATGCAATAAAAATGAAATAAGGCTAATACTTACTAATTTTTGCTAATGAAACTAAGCTGTAGAAAAAGTGTATCATCAAAAAATTATCTACATTTGCTTCGAAGTTAATCATATGATTTTTCTACAGCAAATTTACCTTCTGAATCACTTGGGCTATTTATTACTAAATTAAGGTTAGGTCCTTTGGAATTGTGCATGGTGGAAAAACTGATGGGCAAATTTACTCTTACTATGTATGTTAAAACTATATGTGTAATTTTTAGTATGCAATTCTTAACACATATCTTGTGAGAAAATAAGAAATTTAGAGCTCACTTTACAAAAGAGATTAGACTATAATGCTGTATGTGCATTAATAAAATGTCTCTCCTTTTCAAAACGAAGTAGCATACATTTGCTTTATCACATAGGGGTACTTAATTATTTCTGATCTTAGGCCTGCTAATTACTAGAAAATACCCTTGGGATACTAATGTCAATTCAGTTTCTTTGCAAAGTGGATTGATAAGGGCATTTAGATTAGCTTAGCCTTTCCCTTGTGATACGTGTTTATTCTTGAAATCCTCCCATAGAACTCTATGTCTTGATAGTATAGCACGGCAACCAGACTAGACAACCTGTGAGGTTCATTTCTGAAGCCAACAATATTGAATTCTATGACATGCTGCCTTAAACGAACATTTAATTTTGTTGTGTGCATGTCTTTGTTCTCTAATTTCCCTGAAGAGTTCCTTGAAAGAAACTTCAGAGACTGAATTTACACCTTTTAATCCATGTTAAGCATTTGTTTCAGCAATGAGTTAGTAGACACTATTGCACACCTAGCACATTCAAAATACTCCTGAAAGATAAGATCAAAGTCTTAGGTGCCTCAGGAGCATTCCTTATTTATCACTGTGAGTGGTATTATCTGGTCTGTAGTACTTCCTCCTAAGAAAGACACTGCGTCATTTTACATACCACGTGTGCGTAAGTTGTACTTTAGTTGACCAAAGATCTTTTATTTATCCTGTCTCTGATTGTATTCAGTATAAATTTTCTTTAGCTAATGAACCTTCCAGGTGACATTCTTTCATGTACAATGACAGGTTTGATCTATTGACACCAAGACATCCATTACCAAAGCCCACGGACATGAGTGCCTGTTTCAGCACAGCAATTTGATGTCCATTAGACTCTGTAAGCAAGGGTATTATAAAAATTGAATACAGCAGTTTAGGCAGGAAAGCTTTTTATGTGGAATATTAGGTAGGACACAGACGGAGAGGCAGAGGGAGAGAGATAATGCCAAGAGAGGATGAATTTGCCTTAGAAAAGTTAATTACATGAAATAAAACAGAAATTTGCTTTGTGAAGGAACATTATATTGAATATGCTGTCAAATTGAGTGTATATTTTTAGTAATATAAAATGCTTCTGTTCCGTGGTATGTACACACGTATGTATGAGTGTGAGAGAGTGTTTTAACAAGTTGGTTGGCCTAGATTTTATTTTCTTAATTTGGAACAGTTTATACCTTTGCTGGAACATGATCTGTGGGCAGATGTATTGTGAATTTTTCAGAAGTTTATATAAAAATGAATTTTTTAATATTATATGCTCTATTTATCCTCTTTCTCTTTCCACAAAGGAACATATTCTCTCTCCAGTGTGATTATCACTTTATGAAAGTTTCCATTTACAAGGAATAAATTAGTCAATTTGAAAGTTTGAAAGCACACTGTCCACTTATTTTGTGTGCATGCATACAAATATGTGTTTGTATGTATTTGTGTGTGTGTTTGTGATTATCTGTTTGCAGGAATTTGCCACCCATATTTTGAGCTTCATAAACTAAATAATAAAGTAGTATATATAAGTGCATGTGAATTCTCGCTATTAATTTTATATTGTGTTTCACTTATTTTTGAACCTCAATGTTTTATTTTGTTCCTTTAATCACTGACTAAGGGAGTACAAGTATAGTTCACTAAAAACTAAGAAATGAGCTTCAAAATGACATAAATCAGTCAAGGACTTTTCCCCCTATAAGAGATTTCACCAGAAAGAGTCCTTCAATGCATTTCAACTGCTACATTTATAGCAATTTACTTACTCCATGATTTTTAAGAAAATACGAAAGTAGAAATAACAATTTATAGTTTATTTAGCTTAAGCAACATATTGATTCCCAGGAAATAGCTCCATATGTTGGAAACTTGATCTTCATGATGGCAATATTAAGAGCTGATGGGACTTTTAAGAGGAAGAACCTAGTGGGATGTCATTTGACCCCTGGATAAGATGCCCTTTGAAAGGCTAACGGTAGTACTCAGAGCATCCTGGGTAGTCCCCAAGAGAAGATTGTCATAAAAGAACAAGCCTGGCCTTTCCTCACTTTCAGTTTCCTGCCTCACATGTGCATTCTCCCACCATTCTGATGCCATCTACCATAAGGTGGAAATCACACCAATTGGTTTGCCTGCTCTTCAACATTTAACTTCCAAACTCTGAGCCAAGTAAATTACTTTTCTTTACATGTTACACAGTTTCGGGTATGGTTTTGTAGTAATGGAAAGTGGGCTAATACAAAGTGACAGAGAAAAAATCAGAAGATGAAATATTTTCTTTGGCTTTATCTGTTGTATCTGAGATCCTGCCATCCAATATTTAAATTGTCATTGAATGTAGTAGGCCCCTTATTTATTAATTTATGTTGTCAATTGCTTTAAAAATTGAGTTCCTACTGTAACCTAATAAATTTTTAAAACTTCGAACCCAAGCAAAAGATACAACAACAAAAAGAAGTATTTCTATCAACAATAACAGTAAAGAAACCAATGCATACATGCATAATGACAGAGTAAAAATATTATTGGACATTACTAGTGATTCCTTGATCAATCAAAAAGAATTTTAGATTTTCACTATCCATCTGTAACATTGCTAAGAGTATTTTTGGAATTAGGCATAAATTTATTCATCTTTAAGCTTGGCACTGTAATATTTATTTCAGAGTGTTATTGTCAGGTTAATCAAACCAATGTATGTAAATCTTCTATCATAATTGTTAGGAATGGGGCAGCCTCTCAAAAATCAACTTGTATAAATATCATTACTATTTTATTAGTAGTAGTAATAGCATTTGTCTTATTTGCATAGTTTACATTTCTTTGACGGTTATGAATCAGCCTTCTTACTCTGTCATTAGCCTTCCCAACTCAGTGGCCAGCATTTTAAGTTTGGTAATTTTTCATTCTATAAATGGAGCCATTTATCAAAACTCATCAGATTTCTTCCTCATATACAAGAAGAAGTCATCCTAGAATAGTCTCTGTCCATTGAAATGTGCATTCATGTGGGAACAAAGAAATCAGTACTACAAGAACTAATGATATGATTCCATTAACAATTTCTCATTTACTTGGCAACTGACCTGAGACAAAGAAAATGCAATTTTGCCAGTCAGTACAGTAAAGAATGGTTGCCATTACATTCTGTAGAGATTATAATCAATGCTACTTTTTATTGGCTCAATTGAACTGCACTGTAGCCAATTAAGTCCTTGTTTTGATGACATAATGTAAAATGAAATAGTCTTGTATATTTAATGCCCTGCACAAACCAGCTTGTGTAAAACACCTTTAACCTTAAAACCTTTTTGTGGCGTGCCTTCTTGTTCACCTGACTGATGTACCTACTTAAACAAAAAACTTTAATCTCTGCATTAAAATAATGTTTAAAAGTTTTAAATCTTCACAAAAAAGTGACTATCCTTTGGTCAATACCTAAGAAATGATTTTTGTTATTCATTTTCACAAACATAGAATTTCATAAGTATGAAAATTGGTAACAGATATTTCATTCATAACACATTGTATTATGAACAAATTATTGGGATCTTCAAAAGCTGTCACATCCCTTTATTATCCAGCAAGTTGTATCATTAAACATTTATGCAGTATTTTGTCTAATATTGTTATCTGAATCTATGAAAAAGCATTTTTTGAAGATCATCATCCTACACATTGTATAAGTGGGTAGGCCAAAAATTTTGATTTAAGATCATTTTTACAAACATTGTGCTATCTTTGATAATTACCATTTTTTCAGATTAAAGCACAATTTTTTGAAAGACGTGCACTGTGGAATGCTCTAAACATAGTTAATTTAATGTAATTCAAATTGATGATGTTTTCTAAAATTCTATGTCATAAGAAAGCTGCCATAGCAGTAAAAAGGCATACGTCACTAAATTATTCAGAGAGATCCATTTCTTATACTGAAATTACTGAGAAGCTAGAATAAGAGAGAATCCTATTTCTTTTATGCCCTTTTCCAGTTACTGAAATTTATTTTATTAGAAGCATTACTGAGCACTTAGTTTGCAACAGACAACATAGTAAAAGCTAGATGCACATTGATTAATAAGACAGAGTAATTTCCTTGAAATTTTTCACAGTCCCTCCTTTTTATACAAAAATAAGGAATTTTTTCCTTTACCTGGAGATAGTTGAAGGTAGTTGATAGGTAGTTGTATTATTTGGTAGGAAGTGAATTGACTCGAATAGCTGTAAAATTTCTATCATCAGTGTGCACAATGTGGCTATTGTTTTCAGCAAAATTCATGCCTGTTTTGCAGGGTCCTGGTGAAAACTTTCCATCAGAAACTATGGTCCTTGACTGCTGAGATCCTACTTAATTATACATACAGGAAATTGTTTTGGCCCAGGGAAGAAACAAAGAAATTGATGAAGTAAGAGTAAAAATATTTCCAAGCCATTTTGCCTCATGAAGAGTTTTGTAAATTTAAATACTTTTAACTACTTGTTTCTAGCTGTAAAGACCAGTTAAATCACACAGTACTTTTGGTATTCTAGGTTGGCACTTCATTTGATTATTTCAAATAAATTTTAAGGGACTTTAGTTATAAAGACATTCTGGATAAAATTATACTGAAAAAAACAGGTGTGAACAAATAAAAGTAAAAGTCCCAGACAAAAGTAAAAATTCCTAGATTGTTTCTTTAAAATATCCTGGATCACAAAATCTAAACTTTTATTTCTAACCCAAAGAAAAAAGTTTTCAAAACGGAAGGGTAGAATAAGCTGCCTTTGGCCAGAAGGAATTAAATACACGATGGGTGAAAATACTTTAGGGAGACTTCTAGATTTAATAAGAGCATTCAAACCTCCTGGCCCATTCCATATTCTTGTCAGTGCCACTAAGATTCATCAGAGTAAGAGTTACAGCATGTGTGACTGCTCATTAAAAAATAACCTTCGGCTAGAAAGACACCCCACTCAGCAAAATTAATCGGATTGCCCTTGAGAATGATCATATATTTCTGTCTTTTGGTACATTAACTAGGATTCCTGGCAGAGATATAGGGGTCAGAGAAAACTTGGTAAGTATGAGAGGAGAGATTTAAGCAACTTGAATCTTGTATCGATAGGACTTCCTTTGATAAAACAAAGAAATTGTTCACTTTATTTTATATTAAAAGTTGGCAATTTTACAGTGTAGCAGAACAAATAAATCAGTGACTTTATTTCCAATTCAGAGGCCAATATCACGTACTTTCAAAACTTTCTGCGTAGGAATTAGTATAATGGTGAAGTGTGAAATGTCTGGAACCAAATTACATGCGTGCAAAATCTAGCTCCTCTTTCTATGGTTCCCGAGGGTGCCAAGAAACTAGTTTCTTCAAGTGGTAAAATGAATTCAGTTATGATTATCAAGTTCTATGAAAATCTAAGGGTTCTGCTTTCAAGTTATCCAATTAAAGCTCCACATTTTCCTTAGGTGCTCTCAGAAGATGTAAGAATCCTGAGTCAGTGAGAAAGGACTCCATTGCTCACTGCACAGCAGATAGCGTGAAGTTTTCATTCCCACAGTTATCCTCCGCCCACAAGTGCCTTTGAAGAAATGCAATGATGGGTCCCAGCAAATGCAGTCTGTGTCAAAGCTGAAAACTTCTAAACTTTAGCAAGTCCCTAACTTAGTAAAGTGGATGCTAGAAAACCCAACCAACGTCTACCTAAATGGAGAAATTGTGTTTAACAAATGTGCCCTTTCCTTTCCTATAGGAGAGATATTACCTCCATCTCACAAGGCTATTTTATACACTAGCATGCATGAAAATATAGCCTGAAACAAAAGTGTCAAAAGCCTTGCAGAACTTTGAGAGAATGAGAAAGAACTGTCTTCCAACAACAATAATACAGTAGTAGCTATTTCCATAAACTTAGGGAAAAGACTAAACTAGTTAATGTTTACAAAGCATCTAGAAGAGCATGTGACCAGACAATTACTTGTAAATAGCATTACTATAATAAAGGCCAAATTCCTCTATATAATACTTTAATACACTGGAAAAAATAGAACACCCTTGAACATTTTAAAAGTGGCATATACTATTAAATTTCTAACGAACAGATTGTTCCTGTAATATGATTTCTTGTATTTCTTCTGCTCAGAACTCAACTACTTTATGATCATCTCTGAGGGAGAAGGATCCTGAGTTCAAAGTCACCTAGACTACATAGCAAAAAAAAAAAAAAAAAAAGAGAGAGAGAAAAAAGAAAAGATTCATCTATTATTATGTAATTTTTGCTTACTTCTGTTAATGGTTAAAATATTCAAAAATATTTCAATGTGTGTGCACTCATTCATTCATTTATTCACAATCTAAAGACAAAAGCATTCAATATTTCCCCCTAAAATATAATGTCAGTTGAAGGGGTTTCCAAGTACTAGTTTGAAGACATTTTCTTAGTACATTATTTCAAGCTTCCAGAAAATGTTCATCAGATATGTACATTGGGTCTTGTCAGGTACTTTTTCTCTACTTATTAAGTTGATCAAATAAGTTCTTTCTTTTTCTCTGTTAATATGGTGAATTATACAGGTTGATATTTAATATTTTCACACAATCTAGAATCTTTGTGATAAACCTGCTTTGATCAGGACATGCACACACACATACATGCACACACACACACAATGGTATTAAATAGCTAAACATTTCTTAAAATGTTTGTATATGTAGCCAAGAGAGATACAACTCTTTACTTTTTTATAATAATTTTATCTGGATCAGTCATCAGAATAATACTGGCTTTGATTAAGAAGTATTTCAGTATTGTCAGTTCTCTGAAGGATTTTTTTTGTAAACTGATAAGAGAGACATTTTGATTTGACTTTTAACAGAGGAGAAGAAAATTGTACACTACAACAAAATTTCCATAATAGACAACAAAAGGCCTCATCTGATTTCTTCTGAGCGAGCCTTGATATAGAGTTCAAAGAATATTTCCATTTTGGGTAACTTGTCAAATGCATTGCCTCACAATTTTTCATCGTATTTCCCTATTAACTATTTATTTATTCACATAAATATCAACACCCTCATTCTTCATCTTAAAATTTTATGTCTTTTATCTTTTTCTCTGATCAGTCTGAGGAAAATTTGTAATTTTATTGGTCTTCCAAAAGAATTAGTTCTTAGTTTATACTTACTGTGAGTTTGATTTGTGCTTTTTTTGTCTTCTTAAAGAGAAACGTGAATTTTGAGGACTTTGTCTTTCTGGGTATCAGCAATGCATGCAGTAAGTTTTCCTCAAGTACAACTGCAGTGGCAACCCATATATTTTGTATATAGATATTTCACTTACACTTAGTTCAAATGCATGCTATTTTTCTGTCCGAGTTCCTCTGTGACCAATGTGTTCTCTAGAAATATTGCTTGATTTCTAAGTATTTAGGAATGGTCAGCACCTTCCCCCTCCATAAGTTTCTTGATCCCCTTCCCATTTGAAAAATTCTCTTCCTACTTTCTATTATCTGTCTTTTATTTTGTTCTTTATTTATACTTTGAGCTTCTCATATAAAAGAAGTCATGCAATATTTAATCTTGTGTATCTGATTTATTTTCCTTAACATTACTGGCTCTGGGTGCATCTATTTTCCTACGAATGACTCGTTTGTCCTTCTTTATGGCAGAATAGCAGCTTTATTAATTCATCTGTTGATAGCCATATTGGCCTCTTCCAAGAGTCAGCTATTATGAATTGTGCCGCTATAAACATGGGTATGAATGTATCATTGTAAAATAATATCTTTGACTCTATTGGTAAAATATCTAGAATGAAAATAGTTGGGTAAAGTGGAATTTTTAGGTGAATTCTCAACTACAGACTTCCAAATGTGTGTGTGTGTGTGTGTGTGTGTGTGTGTGTGTGTGTACAACAGTTTATTGATGTGATCATTAATTGGGATATGTCAACTTCACTTGAGTAAGAACCACCTAACAGATTAGTAAAGCTCTGCATGGGTCTATGGATGATTAACATGTAGGCTGCAATATGAGAAGCGAAGACTCATCCTGGATAGGGTGGCATGAACCAGTAAGCTTGTGGATGACGAAATAAAAAGAAAAAGAAAAAGGAAGTCTTCTCTTTTCTTTCTTCAGAGGAGCTCTGGTTTTCATCACTGTCTTTGGACATTTGTCTCCAGTTCCCTAAGTTTACAGTGCAGACTCTGTAGCCTTCCAGTGCAGACTCTTTGTCTTTCCAGTATGAACTTCCACCACACTCTGCAGTGAGCTCCAGGCCCTCGAAATTCAACTGGATCCTCTGGCTCTCCAGCACAAAGATGCCCATTTTTGCATTCTTCCACCCCTGATTCTAAGGTGGCCATTGTAAACCTCCCTTGTAATTCCTTTATATAATCACATATAACACATGTATATATATGACATATATAACATATATATTTAATATATATAACAATCATATACATGTATATTTAAACCTGTTCTTCTCATGAACCCTAACTGATGCAGTTCACTGAAGCTCTGCTTATTTGCTTTTCTTTTTAAATTTCTTTCAATTTCTATGTGTTCGAGTCCACTGGCTTTGTACTCTGTAGTGTATAATCGGCTATTAATTCCATCTTGTGTAAGTTTCATCTACAATATCTATTTCATTCAGTTAATACATGTATCTCCTTATGTCACCTATATCTCGAGGTGATATGCAATTTACTATTTCTTTTTTTTTTTTTTTTTTTTTTTTTTTTTTGCGGCACCAGGGATCGAACTCACAGCCTTGCGCCTGCCAGACAGGCGCTTAAGCTGCTGAGCCAAACTCCTGGCCCTGGTTTTTGAGGCAGGGTGGCACTATGTACCTCAGGCCGGCCTTGAACTCACAACGCTCCGCCTACCTCAGCCTCCCGAGTGCTAGGATTAAAGGCGTGCGCCACCACGCCCGGCTACAATTTACTATTTCTTAATGAAATATGGAATAGAATTCTAACTGTACAAATGCCATTTGCTACTGTTCCATCATCATTATCAGTGGATCGATTTCAGTTGATTGACATTGATGCTTTCCTTCATGATTTTTTAAATTTTTTTCATTGCTTTGTGTGTTTAGTAACTTTTTGGGGGATGTGAGAATTTTTGAATGTCACCTTGTTAAAGGTTAAGTATTTTTTGTAATTGTGTGAGTATACTTATGATTTATTCTACAACGAATTAAATCACCTGTGAATAGTTTGAAGCTTTCAGGTCTTGATTTTAATCACTTCAGACGGGAATAAAGCAGTGCTTATTTTAGGACAACTTTTTTTTCTATAACATAAGGAAGGCAGGACCTCAGTGAAGTACTCCAACTGAAGCAGTTTTTAATTTGTATGTGTTTGTGATACACAATAATTATGTTCATCTTGGGGAATGGTATGTATGCATAATATATCTTAAACATGTTTGCTTCTACTTTTCCTGCTATCCATCCCATTCCTATATCCCATTCCCATCAGCACAAAGTCTACCAACCTGTTTGTAACTGAACAATATGCAGTATGTTGTTACTCATTCTAGGTGGAAGAAAAAGAACTATTTCTAGATCAACTTGCCTTGCATAATTGGCAAATTTTCAATTTAAAACCCTAGGGTAAACTTTGGTACATATCTGGAGCTCTTGCCACTCATAGCATGCCTCATGTTGAACCTCTGCTTTGAATATTCTAGTCACTTTGATCTTCTCGGTCTCTTAGCTTCAGTTTTTTTACTGATTTAGCCTGATTTCCTCTGCTTCAGCCGTGCCTTAAAAACTCTCTCTAAAAGTGATAACCTGAGAATTTAAAAGGTCTAACCTGTTAGTTTTTCATCTACCTCTTAAGGTATATTACCCTTTATTGATTGATTCCTGATATTTTTATATTTGTCAATAAAAAAACATAAGCATTTTATATATATATATATAAAATATTGGATTTATACATATAAATATGATATATAAGTACACATGTAGCAGAAATTTAGTCATTTTGAGTGGGAAGATATATTTAGACCATAAAGACTGCATGTATAAGTAATACATATTTGGTTATATTTCATATTGAAGTGTTCATTTACTTAAAATGCTACACAATTCTGTAAAATACACTTTTCCAGGTAAAATACTCTTTCAAAGGGCCGAGAGTTTGGCTCAGAGGCTTAAGTGCCTGCCTGGCAGGTGCAAGGTTGTGAGTTAGATCCCTGGTACCACAAAAAAAAAAAAATCCTTTCAAATTTCAAAATAGGCCAATTGTTTTTATATATTAAAGTATGAAATAGCAATTAACTCATATACAGATTTAAACTCACATGAAAAGTTTACCAAATTATCTGATAAAACTTAAAATGTTTCAGTCCTCTCCCACTATATATGCATATATGTACATGAACATATTTTATCTGTATACCTCAATTAAAAATAATAAATTGCAGTATATTGGATATATGATAGGGTACTCCATCTGGTATAGTAAAAAAAAAGTTGGTAAAGCACAAAACAATGCCATTTTTTGGTACTGATTTTTGGGAAAGACTGTGAATTTTGCCTTAAAAATGTTATTTAAATTAATATATAAGAGATTTTGTATGATTTTACATAAATTGATATGTATTTAACATTTTGAAATCTCAGTTTTAGTCTTTTAATAGGCAGAATATCAATAGCTCTAATTTAAAAAAACAAATGTCCTTTAATACCTTTGATTGTTTTCAAGTGTTTTCAGGGTTCTGAGATCACAAAATCTAAGAATTGCTGCATTGGATAAGTGAGAACTGTTTTTGAGCTCCTTTCCTTAAAACTGTGAAAAGGAAAGTAGGCAGCTTAGCTTTTAATGGCCTTTGTTCTCTCAAGAATTTGTTACAGCAGTGTATCTGTGTATGGCTTAAACTGGGTTGCAGAATTCTGTCATATAAATATTCAATGATCTAAAATACTGTATGACCAAAAAAGGAGAAATTCAGAAATACTACACATAAAATAGGTTTAACCAAGGTACATTATCTTTTACCTGTGTTTTCCAATATCTCTTTAGAGTTAAAATATAATTGCTATGTGAAATTTGACTATTATTACTTTTTGTTCCTGACTTCTAAGAGGGAGAAAAACATAACATTATTCAGGAATTGAAAATGCCTGAAATATATTCAGACTAATTTCGACTTTATCATTCTACTGTGGAACAATATTGGATTATCAGCAATACCTACAGAACTATACTCTGTTGAGAGGCAGAATTCACTTAGTATCATGTGTGCTGATAAAAATAGAAAGGCATAGTTCTTTCATTTGTGAAATTTTAAATCTCATAGACTCCAAAAAGAGATATTGGAAATAACTTAATGTAGTATAATACATGGAATTATAGAATAGGCAAGGAGAAAGTTTGAAATTTATATGAATATTTAAAATCTACCAAGAATAACCTCTCATTTAATCAGTCTTTAGGAATTAATACTATAAAAAGAAGTTATATCTTTTGATGTTTTTAAAAAGCTGTATACAATAAGTTGGTAAAAATTGGCCATCTGGAATTAGAACTCTTTTAGTTTTTAAGAAGTATAAAACCTAGGAAATATTCCCATCTAATCTTTTCAGTTTAAATAATCATTCTCTGCTTCTAAAAATATCCCCTACAATGATTTAATGCAAGTTAGAATTGACATTTGAACTATATCTTAATTATTTAAGAAAAAGCAAAAATAATTTAAGAAGCAAAATATTATTTTAACTTTAGATCACAGCAGTTCAGAATATTTATTATACCAGTTAGCTAATCAGGAAGAAAAGTAAGTGCACCTGTCAACAAAGGCAAGTGAATGAGCTCTACATTTTATTGTTTTGTCAGTTTCTCTGAATTTAAAGTAGAGAAGATGCCATTGTCCCATAGGGCTATCTTTAGCTCACTCAAATGATTTATTCCTTTCCTCCTTAGGAAACAGAATACATCAGGTAATTCCCTTGGGCAATTTAAAGAAATGAGACAGTGTATATTTAATTTTATTTTTCATCTCTTCACCCTGAAAGGCTAATAGGCTCATGAATGACACTCATCTTTTGTTACTGGTATTTATATATTTTAATGGCATAAGCAAAAAATTTTTTAAATTATCCAATTATTTTTGATATTATATATTCTATTTACTTAATTTGCCCAGAATTCCAATGTTCTCATGTTCCAATATTCTCATTTTTCTGTATTTTATGCACATAGCCAAGTCCTTGTCACTTAATAGCTTTATTGAGAAATGATAAATGATGTACACAGTGTAATCAAACACAACCCACAAATTTATGGATCTTATTGAATTATTATACATTATATTTTTTAAAAATAAATAAGCATGGGTCCTGCAAATTCACTAAATTAGAAACTTTTTCTATACAGAAAGTGTCTTTACTTCATACTGAAATTAATTTCATAACATGAAGCAAGGGAAATATTCTAGGTCTATGAGAAAGATGAAGATAGATAAGCAGAATTTATAGAGGGTGACTAGATTGAAAATTTTCATCAAATTACAAAATTCTGAAAAAATACTTTACAGAATATGCATTTATTTCATTTTTCATTACCTATAAATGAGGTCATCAAGAGTCAGAAAAATTAAATGACTTGCTCACTAACATATAGCTTTAGAAGGGTTAATATTAGAATCTGGTTTCTATGAAGATTCTAGCTATTTAGTAAATTAACTGCACAATCAAATGAAGAAATTATTCCATTTCATTTAATTAAAAATTCAAAGATGTGGGTAGCAATTAAAGGTTTTTTTAGAGCAAATCTGTTAATTAGGTATGAATGTAAGCTATAAAGTGAGATCATAAAATTAAGGTAGAGCCTGATGGTAAGAAGTTATCCAAACTGAACAAAATACCATTACTAAAGATAAACAAAAATATCATGTTGACTATTTAATATATTGAAATCAGACTTTTTCATCTTATTGACAAGTACATTTAATAAAAATCATTAAAGTAGTGTTAGTAAGCATACTAAGGTGTAATTTCACTTTTGTAAAGCCTGAACATATTAAGAGGCTCAATTGACACCTATTTAGCATGAAGTCACTAACAAGACATGTTAAACACATTTTAATCAATTTAAATTTTAATTAGCTTATTAATCAATTTATTGGCTAGATACTATCCATAAATGAAAGTCATGGAAAATGTGACTTCAAAGTCCATGTTATCAATGATATAATATATTGAAATCTCTCCACCTATAGGGAAGTGAGTGCAATTCAATCACCTAACATATTTTTGGAAAAGGAAATTTTCAAATTAGGAAATAAAAATCAAATGCACTGTAAATGAAAATCAATGCACGTAGTCACAGAATGGAAGTTGTTCTCTGTGTGGGTCATAAAGGTTAGCAATGAGTAATGTGTTCCAGAGTGAGGATTAGTGTTAGGGAAAAGAAGAGAACTTCCCTTACCTGCCCTAGGGATCTTTCTCTTCCCTGTGGGTTGGCAGTAGTTACCATCCTCTAGATGAAGAAGAGGGCTTAGAAAATAGTTTTAAAGAAACACAGCAATTGGAAGTGTGCTTAAAAAGAGGACACATCTCTCATTCTATCATTTTGTGTTAAATGCTATTTATATCCTGTAGGTTCCAAAATTACTGCCTCTGGCTCAAAACTATTCCTTAAAGAGTAAATCCAACTGCAAATTCAGTCTCCGCAATTAGATTACAAACACATGTTCAAAACGGAAGTTCTTATTTCCATACAGCCTCACATCCCTCTCACAGCCTTTCCCCATCACAGTAAATGCTAATCCGTTTTTTCCAGTTTCTCCAGTAAATGTTACCACAATCATGTTTCACTTTTTCACATATTTGACATAAAATCTGTTACAAAATTTTTATAGTGCTTTTTATTTTTTTATTTTGTTTTAAAGATAGTAAAATCCAACAAAACATAACAGAACAAAGTCAATCAAAACAAAACAGTAGAACCGGTACAGAACTTTGAAGAAAGATACTATGAAAACAATAACTACTCCTTTAATCCCAGCACTCGGGAGGCTGAGGTAGGTGGAGCGTTGTGAGTTTGAGGTCGGCTTGGGCTACAACATGAGCGCAAGGCCGGCCCAAGCTACAGAGTGTGACCCTGCCTCAAAAAACCAGGGCCGGGAGTTTGGCTAAGCGGCTTACGCACCTGTCAGGCAGGCACGAGGTTGTGAGTTCAATCCCTAGTGCCGCAAAAAAAAAAAAAAAAAAAAAAAAAGCTACTGTAGTATATCTTGTTATTTTCAGAATAGTTGACTTTTCCAACAGTAAAAGTTGACCTTTCCAATAGTAAAATCAAACCAAAAACAAAACAAAACAAAACAAAAAAAAACAAAGAAAGAAAAAACCCCACAATAATAACCAATAAAAACAGAGCATAAAATAAGGCCAAAAACATTACTCAGAATAAAGCAAAACAATGAGAACAATATTGGGCCTCAAAGACAAGACAGAAGAAAATCCCCCATTTTTGCTACATTTTGTACTGTCATCTTCCAAAGAGATGCTCAGGCTGCCAGCCCCAGGCCTACAAAAGGAACAAAACAATACTAGCACTTAGTTGTTTTATGTACCTTAGTTGCTATCAATGTAGCCAGACCTCCGAATGAGCAGGTTGCTTTACAGGGTGGGGGGGAGCTTTGTCCTTGATTCTTAGCCCACGTGCAGTAGGCATATGGGGAGTGGGGAGCGCATGTTTCGCTTTCTGGGGTCCACGCCAGTCATGCAGTCCCCCGGAAGGCAGTCTTACTTGTGTCCTGGTTGGAGGCGCTCAGGCCTGGCTAGGCGGGCTCCCGAGAAGCCCATTTCTTTTTCCTCCTGGGGTAGATTCTGACTGAATTTATAATTTTTTAAAAATTCAGTCAGAGTCTACTTCTTTTCATCTCTTCTCCAAAACTGCCTCGCCAGTCTCAGTCTTTATCAAATCTTGTCAAAATGATAGCAGTGCTGCTCATTGTACATTGTCCTTGCACTCACCCCTGCCCAGTCTTCCTTTGTTCAATTTACATCAGCTAAAATAAGACATTTAAAAAGAAAATCTATACATACCACTTCTCTCCTCAAAACTTTATAGACATAGATTCTCACACAGGGTAAAATTCAAAGACTTTACAATGACTAAACACTCTAGCTCATGTTGCAGCAATCCCTGGCCCAGGACATCAGCCCAGTTTGCTTTGAATCTCTCTCCCACACAGTCTTCTCTGCTTTTCTCACTTCTTCCCTATTTGTTGTCTATTACATACGACTGCCATGCTGCCATTGCACTTTCCTTGTGCCTGCTTCTTCTGATACCAGGATAATCTATATCTTTACCTTAATTCCTTTTAATATGCCCCCAAGTCTTTTTCTCTTTGGTCCAGAGACCTCTGAAAACCAATATAAAATGGAAATGATAGGCTCATTGCATGTTTTATCCTTTTCATCCTACTTTATTATTCTATATCTTTTATTAATATATAATATGGAATTTTACAATATTTTATTCATTGCTTTGTTTTTGTAAATTAGGACATAGTCTCCAGGAAGACAGGTTTGTGTCTCTGTTATCTACTCCTGTCTCTAAGGTTGATAGATAAAATAAAGGACATTAAAATATCTCTTATTTTGGGGTGTATCATGGTTACTTTTCTCTCATTGCTGAGACAAAATATCTGACACCCAAATGAAAGAGGGAAAGGTTTATTTAGCTCTCAGTTAGTGGAAGTTTCAGTCCATAATCAGCTGGCTCCAAAGCAGGATGGCATGGCACGGGGCAATAGTTCAAGGTGGCAGGAGACAGCAAAAGTGGCAAGAGCAAAAAGGGAGAACAAGTCTCTTTTCCTTCCTTATTGTAAGCAGGCTATCTGTTTTTGTTTCGCTGTAGCATTCACACCATCTCAGTGTCCTCTTCTTGCACAGGCTCAGGATGTTTACAAAGTGAGGACCCTGGCTTCCTGGGCAGTCTCTCAATTAAACTTCTAAACCTCTCAAATTGACACAATGTATCAACCATTACAGGGTGAAAACACATAGTTTCATTGTAACACTTCTGGAAATAGTACATACTTCCACCAGTAAACATTACAAATGACACTCAAATTTAATTAGGCATTTATATTTTTATTTGCTAAATCTGTCATCCCTACACCATAAAGTTTACAAGTAATGAAAACAAACAGTAACTGCTATTGTGTTAGTTGTCAGTAAATATTTACTGAATGAATTAAGAAAGGAATATGCAGCCATCAGAAGTAAAACATCATTACTGGTCTTGGGAACAACAAACATATTGTTAGGGGTCTAGAGCACTACATGGATCAAAAGAATGAACTCTACCTCTATACCGGACAAGTCAATAGATAAAGTTTGGTTGAACTAGAAAGTGCATGGTGAATAGAGAAGGATAGTCAAGTAGATGCACTCTGATTCTTCTGCCTGGCAGGACAAGCAAGAAATTTTAGGGGAAGCTAATGAGGCTTGAACCATGTAGAAAGTACCGTGTCTGGGAGGATTGTCTGTTATGGTAAGAGGATCACAGCAACAAAATTATATGGATGGGACAATTAAGAAAGAATATGAGAAGAAATTCATAGTGAGGTATTTACTAGACAGTATATCACCCAGAGGAAAAAACTTGAAAGCCTCATGTTCTCCATGAGACAGCCAATATCTGACCGTCTGCCATGACAGTGGATATTTGTCATACTATAACAAAGTGAATCATTCCTATATAGTCTCTCTTTTCCTAGGCTTTTTGATCCTATGCCAAACCTAAAGCACAGGAAACAAAACAGGAAGGAAGTCAAGCAAGTTTAAAGAACTCACATCTCCATTTCCATGTTACAAATTCCTAGGTTATAAATCAAAGCAAAGCTAAAATATGAGGAAACACTGCAAGATTAATATAACTCTGAAATTTTGTTTATTTATTTATTTTATTTAAGAGAAAAAAGACATAAGAAAGACTAAAAGCAAAAGAGAGAAACAGAAAATTCACAACAGTAGCATTATAGGTTTACAAAACAAGATGATAGGGACTTGACAATGGTTGCAATACTGCATATCGCTACCTTCAACATGGTTGTTTACATTAACAGATATAGACATGTAAAATCGATCTAATCATGTGAGTATTAACCAATCTTTCTCAATAACTAATACATTCAGCAGTATAGTCATTTTAGTTTTCTTACATATACATATACATATATACAGATTTATGTCATTTTCCTTTTTCCTTCCTTCTTTCCTCCTTTTCCCTTTTGCAATTACTTTCTCTCTTTGAGCAGTTCTTTACCCTTACATGGTATTTATTGTAGATTTTGGATCATATATAACTTTTCAGTTTCTTACACTAGAGAGACAATACAGTATTCACACACATTGGTTTGATTTATCTCACTTACGAGTAGGGTCTCAAGTCGGGTTCATTTACTTATAAAAGTCTCAATGTAATCTTTCTTAATAGCTGAGTAGTACCCCATTGTATAAAAATACCACATCTTTTTTATCCATTCTTTGATTGATGGGCACTTGGGTTGTTTCCAAGATCTGGCTATTACAAATTGGGTTGCTATCAACATGGGTGCACAAATATGTGGTATGATGCTTTCAATTCTTCTGGGAAAATGCCCAGAAGCGGGTTAGCTGGGTTGAATGGGATGTCTACTCCTTGCTTCTTGCGGAATCTCCACACTGACTTCTACAGTGGTTGCACCAGTCTACGCTCCCACCAACAGTGGAGAAGAGTTCCTTTTGCCCCACAGCCCCTCCAGCATTTGCTGTTGGTTGATTTTTGAATCTTGGCCATTCTTTCTAGAGTGAGATGGAATCTCAGAGTTGTTTTAATTTGCATTTTCCAAATGACAATTGATGTTGAACATTTTTTCATATATTTATTTGCCATTTGTATTTCTTTCTCTGAGAAGTGTGTATTCATCTCAGATGCCCATTTTTGGATTGGGTCCTTGAATTTTAGGGGTCTGATTTCTTTTAATTCTTTATATGTTTTAGATAGAAGTCCTTTGTCTGATGGACAATTGGCTAAGATATTTTCCCAGTTTGTGGGTTTTCTTTTCACTCTGTTGGAGA
>RJWM01031652.1:0-22225 GCA_004363535.1 Dasyprocta punctata | reverse complement strand
AACACACAAGACCAAGCCCCAGCACTGAGAAAGTGTAGGACTATGTGATCTGGAAACAGGTGGTAGCCCTACTGACTTGTGACAGAATTTATGGGAGACTGGAAGCAATTCAGGGTTCTGTCACCACTTCAGTTAGTGACCCTCCCTAATCTGAAAATGCTCACAAAATTCTCTATTAGTGAAAGTTCACACAACCACCATTATAAATCTCATTGACTTTCTATGCAGACAGTGCTTTTAATTGGTACAAAGAAATATGGGCTTTTGAATAAAGTTCTAGTAAACTACAATTAGGTTATTTTAGTTTCAGGGTTGAATGGGGATTTTATTATTTACTTCAAGTGTTTATCCAATCATGGCTGATCTGTAACTTTTTTGAATATAGACTTCTCTCACACAGAGATCATTTGGGTTTCAAGGTTTATGTTAAAGCCATTGATTAAAGGATTACAAGAAAAAGAAAAGCATACTGGGCTTCCATTGCCGCATAAATGCTCCAGTAAGTTATTGGAGGAAAATTGTTCTCCACACAAGTGTCAACAAAGATGGGTGAGTACAAGAAGAAAACACCATTTTTATGGGTGTCATAGAAAAACTAGTGACTGTGTTTCAGATTCGACTTTCAAAACAGCCTCAGTCCTTTCTCAGTAGTGTGACATTGGGTAGTTCATATAATCTCTCCATAACTTGGTTTCCACTTCGGTAAAATGAGAAGCACCATCATAAAAGTAAAACTTACCAATGTATGTTACTATTTGCCTGTTGGACTTTTCTCCCACATTTTCACCCTCTCTGCCTGTAGATATGTCCACAAAATGTGTTTTGTCCAGTGGGATGTGACATTTATCCCTTGTTTGTCTTATGAGAACAGCATGTTCCTAAGGAGGCAGCCCTTTCATCTCAGATTCTAGAAGGAAGAGGACTTGGGAAGCAGAGATGCAGTTGACCTACAACCTACATAAAACATAAATGTCATAAATTCTGTTACTGTAAGCCACTGATGCGAACTTGTTCCTGCTGCAAAGCCAAATAATCTACTGCACTACCTATCTTGAATATTCATCATTTACTTTGGAATGTTTTAACATTCACACTGTATAATGTTCTGTACCTACCTATACATCAAACTAGTCTTTTTCTCCTCCTAGATGGAGATAGATACAAAGATTTGGAAACAGAACTAGTGATGTGAAGGAGTAAGATGAAATGGGAAAGTCAACTTCTAAAGCTGCATCTCACCTCCTGCCCTGCCCTTCTGACACTGCCCCCCAAGTACAGTGCTAATTCCCATTACCAGTATATTCAGTTCCTAGTCCATCTCTTTACTATCTCTTTTTTTATCAAAATGCCAACATTATTTCTTATAAAAATTAACATTTTGATTCTTACGTTTCTGTAGAAATACGAAAGACTCAGAATAGTCTAAGTAACTTTGATAAAGGAACAAAATTAGAACTCCAACCCTCCCCAACCCCACAACTTATCACAAAGTTACACCAGTCTTGACAAAACAGCATTGTTATCAAGATAAAGAAACCACCAAGGTACCAAATGATCCTTACTATAACTCATAAAACAAAATAATCCTACTTTTTGTTAGCTGTGACATGAATTCCAATGAGAATATTGAAGAGGGAAACTATCTTAAACTCTTTTTTCATAGAAATATTGATCCCAATTTTTCTGAAAAAAGAGTTCAGAATTGCCTGAGTCTATTTTTCCTCTATATTTTAGTTAACTTTTATTTCAATCCTTTATTTAGCCAGAATTTTACTAGAGCTTCCATGTAGACTCTTGTTTATAAAGACTCTTGTTTATACTTATAAAAAAAAAGTTAAAATGGTAGCTTTAAGAAAACTTTAAAAAATTATCTTTAAACTTAAGAAAGAAGTAACCACACACCCAGGCATGGTGGGCACGCCTATAATTCTAGCACTTAGGAGGCTGAGGCAGGAGGATCACTTGTTTAGGCCCAACTTGTGCTAAATAGTGAGATCCTATTTCAAAAACCCCCAAAAAAAAGAAAGGAAAGGAAAGTAAGAAACCACTCAAGTGGCACAGTAAAAAAAAGTTCAAGACATGGCATTTCTACATGATGAAGAGATAGATAGATAGATAGATAGATAGATAGATAGAGATAGAGATAGAGATAGAGATAGATAGAGATCAGGGTCCTAACCCAAGACAGGTTTAGAGTAGTATACAAGCTTGGGCAGCTTTGAATTCCAGCTCAACCACAATCTCTGAGCAAACTTATATCACTCAATCTATTTGATATTTACTGCCTTCACTCAAGAAATTTTAAAATATAATAGCTATATCATGAGATTACTATGCTTATTAAACAAAACAAGGTGAATGGAGCACCTAACACAGGATTTAGACAATAATGGCCTTCTTAAAAATTCTCAATTCTGGCTTCTTTGGAAATAACTTTCTTTCACGCTGTGCTGTACGCCAATCTTCAGCAACACATGTGCAAGCACTTCTGTTCCCAAGTCAAAAATTCCATACAGAGTAAAATAAAAGTGGGGGGGGGTGTGCAGAATCAACCACAGAAAGCAGAAGAAAATAAAACACTTCATGTTTTAAAACCAACAGTTCAAAAGAGAGTAGATTTATACAGATCAACCTTTTCTAAATATTTGTAGCTTCTTACACAGAAATACAGAAGCACACATCTAAAACATGGAGAAATAAATATGCAAAACTTAAATCACATTTGCCAAATGTTTCACATCATCAGTTCTATATTTTTCTGACTTCCAACTTTGAAATCCCTAAGGGAGAGGGAGGGAGTGAAAGAGGGAGGGAGGGAGGCAGAGAGAGAGAAAGAGAGAGACCTCATCCATCCAGAAGTCACACTGAGTGATTCCAAGGAACAGTAGAAAATTTGAACTGAACCCAACTTATTAACTGCCAGATTTTTTAAACTCTTGGCTCCAGTTCCTAACATATGACATCATTTAGAAACTTAGTTTAGGCACAGGAGAAATCACTGGACTTAAAACACTGCTCCTCCACATGTAAAATATTAAAGGAAAATCCAGGCAAGTCATAAGTTGTTGTAAAGAAATTAAATGAAAAAAAAAGAAAGAAAGAATTTTCCAAAATGGAAGCTATATGCTTTTAAATTTGAAAGAGAAAAAGAAGGAAGGATGACTACCTTTCTAATGTATCCTGCTCATTCTCCTCATTCTTCATTGATTTTCTAGCCCCAGTGGCTCCTCGGGGCCATTGTCAGACCTACTAGGAGGTCAGAGAAGCCAAATATTGTCTATTTTCCCATCAGAGAGGACCAGGGACACATTTTCACCCCAACCTCCCAGTACAAATACCATCATCCACAACAATTGCTCATGCGTGGTCTTGCATTTCTTTGAATCCAGTCATTGATCTGAAATTTGACTAAAAATTTCCACATGAAGTTAATAGTTACCTATAAATCTCAAGTTTACCCCTAAAATCCCATAAGGTCAATCTCAGTTATCTCATTACAAAAAGAAAAAAACTGATGCCACAAACAAAAAACTTTAGCAAGCCACCGAAAATGATTCTCTTCTGATGGTAATAGTCTTAGACATGTTCTGACTGTACAGTCTACCTGAGCAAGGCTGTTGTCCTCCATGTGAGAGAGAGTCACAGTCATGTTTCAGCACAGTTCACTCACATCTTATTCATTCATTTATTCATTTGTTGAGTACTTGTGACATGCTGGATATCATTTCTTATTTGATTCCAAGGAACAAACAAGAGTTGTTTGAGTTGTATTAGTGAATGAAATAAATGAAAATCCCCAAAGTTGTGGAATTTACATTCTATGGAGGATAAACAAAGATGAAAGAAATGTACCACACTCATAAGTGGAATAAATCAGACTCGTGTAAACATTGTATTGTCTCCCTAGTGTAAGAAGCTGAAAAAGTAAATAAGATCCAAAATGTACAATAGATATTGTGAAATGGGAAGACATTGTTCGAAAGGAAAGAGAAACTGGGATGGGGGAAAAGAGAAAAGAAGAAAGAGAAAAGGAAATAATTATATATATAGATATATAATTATACACATGATAGTTATACTACTAATTGCTATTAGTTCATTGAAAAGAAAGGTTTGTGCGTATATTATTTGATCAATTTTTCATGTCTATATCTTGTAATATGAGCAACTACTTTGAAGATAACAATACTCAATATACTAACCTTTGTTTCTCTTTTCCAATCTTATTTTGAAATTTTGTACTGTTGTTTTTATTGGGTTTTTTCCTTTAAAATAAAAAAAGAAGCATGTAAATTAGAGTACTTAAAAGATGATAATTACTATAAAAAATAACACAGTGGGGGGATAAGAAGTGTCATGCTCTGTCATAAATATGAACAAGGCTTTCAGGGAATCCTTCACTTAGAAATGCAAAGATAGACTTCAGGGAGCACTTCAGCAAGGACAAAAACTCAGGGAATGGTAAATATCAGAAGTAGTTGAGAATAGCAAGAGGACTTGCAAGCCTGGAGTTTGGAGAAAAAGGAGACAAAGTTAGAAATGGAAACTTGGACTTCATTGTGGATGAGACGAACAACTATTACAAGGGTTTAAGCAAAGGCAGAAATGACCCAGTAGACTCAACATAATCACTCTAACTACTATGTGGAAAATGAATGAAAGGATTGGGAAGTTGGCAATAGAAACCCCGTTTATACAACAAAAAGCCAGGTACCCAGGTTCTGGTGGTCAGGAGCAGCATGGGAAAGGACAAAAATTGCTGAATTCTGAATATATTACTTTTGAAATGTGAGTCAATAGGATTTCTTTCCATGCAAAAAGAAGTCAAAAACTGGTTTTATAAAGTTTGGGCTACATAATAAGAAGAAAGAAGTTACTATAAACAGGTGGGGGAAGACCCTTGGCAGGGTCTGGTTTGGGAAGGGCCAGATCCGGAGTTGAGTTTCCCTTTGTTAAGTTTCAGATGTCTATGAGCTATAGATTCCTTAATGAGGAGTGGGAGTGATCCCTATGAGAATGTCTAACAGGCACAGTGGGAACTGGTTATTCTATCATAGCTTTACTTTCAAAACATCCTTTTATAGTCTTCTTTGCCCTTCAACTCACCCCAAATACTTCCCCCTTTCCTCATTTAGAGGATTAAAACAATGCCAATATTTTAATTATTAATTCATCTGTGATTCAAGACTTCCTCCATGCTTTGTAAGATAGATATTTAGCAACATGTACTGTGAAAGTTAAAGCATAAAAGGAGAAAAGTAGGCAATTTTCAAAGGGACTGAAGTATCCAAAAAACAATTTGGAATCTGATCATCACACTCAAAGCCATTCTTGAAATAACTATGCTGGGAAAACAGCTGTGACTGAAACACTGCCACTCTGAAGGCCACTATTAAGTGTGAGACATTTGTATAACTGATAGAAGGTCAAAATCTCCCTGTGGTTGGTACTAAACTAATGCATTTCAGCTGCTGTATATTGTGATTTACAACTCATCAGGAGGTTGGGACATTTGTGGTCATGGGAACAGCCAAAAAAAGATGTCATTCTGTACATTACAAACAGAGCTTTAGAAGAACATAAATATCATGAACAAAGAAGCAAACCACTAAGCCTAGGTTTGCCTGCAGATCCAAGGCTGAGCTCCAGCAAGGATCAGAGGAAGAACACTCTGCACTAAACTACATGACAGTTCTAGTATGTTCAAGTAAAGGCATAGTGTGATGTTTGGTACTCAAAGACGGACGGTGTTCATCCTTCCTGGCAGAGGGTATGTTCTAAATACCATGTGTAAGGGTGGGAGTGTGTTGATGGAAATCTTGAGCACCATCAGAACATCTCCAGCAGAAAAGCTGGTTTCCTCCACACCTTTGCACACTCCTTGACAGATGAGACTGCCTTTCAAGTTCCAAGTAGATTTCTTCCATGAATTTGTTTCTTTATTTTAGGAAGAAAGATTAACTCTTCTTTCCATTGTGCAGTTACATTACTTAAGGCAGAACTAATGACAGAATAATGCAAGCAGTTCTTACAGTTAGCCTCATGTCTGAAAAGGCAAATTTGGGAGTCTGAGCAATGTGTTGCAGATTCCTAGGTGATTATTATCTTCAGAAAACCTCACTATTTGTTTTTATCCCATTCAAAATGGATGAGGATCACAGTCATAGTTTCAGCAGTCCTAGAGTAGAGGACAGTGGCTAAGAGCTCAAGGTCTGCAGCCAGAGCTCCGCTCCAAACCTAACTCCGCTTCTCACAAGTAGAAGGGACTTTGGTCCCAAAATCAGTCCTACAAACTTTCTCAATAGCACCTATACAAATAGGCTGCCATACAGATCAAATGACAAATGACACTTGACTTTCTTACTGGTGAATAAATGCTGAATAGAAAGGTACTGCCCCCCTACAGTTGTGAAGCCTGAATCAAGAGCACGAAGGAAGACTCATGCAACTTGGAATAAATATTTGAAAAGTCAAAAATAAATTCAATAAATCACAAGTTTAAAATATGTCCTATTTATTACCGTATTTATTAGATGTTACCTAGGACATGGTCTCATTATAGCCTAGGCAGAAATCTTAAGCATATGGTTATGCAAGTTAGTGGTTTAGATAACACACAGGAGGATGAAGACTCTGAAGATCCTTAGAGTCCTGAGTCAGATCTGAAAGTGTTTGGGCATAGAATCCCAGGGTCCCAGACACCTACAGGTCTTCTATGTCTTATAGAGTCCTCACCACCTAGGAAAGAGGGCTTGAGCAGGCCTGTAAAGCACAGTGCCCAGACAAGACAAGGTTCAAAAATTTTAGGTGCTCTATTGAGTGAGTGAATGTATGTCACAAAGTAATAAAGTTGTTTCGAAGACTCAAAGTAATGTGACAGTATGAAATTGCACAAAAAATCGTCAGTCAAAAAACAAAAAAGTCATGAGTCGTCTAATTATATTATTCTATGTAAAACAGATAGATAATAACCTTCGTATTTTCAAGATGTTTACATATACGTGTATTAAAAATTTATACAAAGTGGCATTTGAGCAACAAATCCTGAGGGAGAGGCTATGTGCCTTTGAAGAGCTGGATTTTCTAAGCAGAGAGAAGGGCAAGTGTAAGAGCAAGGTGGTTTACAGGAGAATGTGATCCCGTGTTCACAGGTGCTGAATATAGGAAGTATGAGAGAGCGTAGCAGGAGCAACTCTACAAGATTTAATGAGAACCAATGGCTTGATAAGGCCAAAATCAATCAGCCTTTGGAGAAATGCAGGTTCTTTTCTGAGATGTTGGTAACTGCCTGTTCAAACTACATGGAGCCAGTAATTTACTTGCTAACCCTCCTACCAAGTGACATTGTAATAAAAGCATGTCTCCAAATGAATACAACTTAAACTGGTCAAAATAACCAGTTTTTCATATCTCTCCAGGTTGAAAATCTGTGCAGAATTGATCAAGAAATATTAAAGGACACCTGTCATCCCAGCTTTTTGGAGGTCGAGGCAGAAGGATTGTGAATTTGAAGTCTGCTGGGACTACATAGTGAGACCCTGTCTCAAAATAAAATGAAACAAAGAAAGAAAGAAGAGGGAGAGAATGAGGGAGGGAGGGGGAAGGAAGAAAAAATACAATGGGTAAAATGTCAGATAAGAATCAAAATATAGCTTTAAGTTTAGAAAAAAATAGTATAAAAAATGAAATTTTGCATTTTATTTTAATTAAACAGCCAGAAAAAAATCTAAACTAAGAATCTAAAATAGTTTCCCTGCCTATAGAGAATGTACAAAGTTTAAATATGCTAGGTCAATTTTAGTAAAATCAATGACATCATAGTCATAGGTTAATTATTACAAGGTTGGTGAGCACATTCAATTTCCTATGACAAAACATTACTGTAGTAAGCCAACACAGTTTCCTACAACAAACATTTGAATAAGGCTTGAGGTTAATAAAATCTTCATACTATAGGTTATAGTGTTAGGAGATTAAAAATAAAACCCTGTAGTTCTTTAATCTTTCTTATCTGAAATAAAGTTGTAAATACCAGACTACACTTTTAATTCTTCACATGCTCATGCCAACATTTATTCTAACTCTGCATTTCTTTAACTTTAAATATAGTTGAATTTACTGCTCAATTCAAAGCAGCTGAATGATTCCAGGCTTGTCCTACAAGGGCAGGACTTGACCATATGCTCACCTTGATGGCTACAGAAGACCTGCTGACAGAAAGCTCAAGAGGAAATGGAGCAGGGAGGAAGAGGGATAGGCAGAGAAAGAATTCTAGCAAAATAGAGGCCAAGGCTATGCATTGAGCCTAACCAAAGATCAAGTGTCCAGTCTCACAAAAAAAGTTAAGGTACTTCATTCCTGGGAGCAGAAACCTTAGAGCTGTGGAGAAGAAGAAAATCCAAGGTGGTGTTTCTGGGCAGTGACAATGTTGATAGATGTTCTAAGTTCCTGTTACAATCAAAGAGAAAGAATGGTTCTCTTAGAGATAGTATGCTCAGTAACAGTATGAAGAATAAGAAGAGAAGGTCAATGGTGGAGTCTCAGACAAAAAAGAAGCAGGTGGGGAAAAAGAAACCACCAAAACAAGAAGGACAGGAGCAGCAACAAGGGAGAGTCCTCAGAAGCAGTAAGTCAAGCAAACATGCAATGAAAGAGTATAAACAAAGTTACTAAGTACTGCAGAGTCAGAGTCTACAGTCATCATAATAAAGACTGTGTGTTAGGAGCCCTTCCTGGTCGGGCACCATGCTACTGCATGTGCAGCCAGTCCTCTGAGGTATTGTTATTTCCACTTCACAGAGAAGAAAATTGAGGTTAAAACAATCTAAGTGCCTTGACTCTGTCACAAAGTCATGACAGAGTTGGGATTTGAACTAATTTTTTTTTCTGACTATAGGGTCTGCTATTTCCCATTATCTGCAATGCCTCTGGAATGTGGTATTTGGCCAGTATTTCAAACACCACTCAGGCAGCTTCTCAGAGTCTTGTAGGGTCAGCACTAGACCCTCAGCCACTTGCTGCTTCTACCCTGAAGCCACTCCTCCCACCTCTATGGCCCACCAGCCTGTGATCCTTGACAACTGATCCTGAGGCATTGAGCTTGTGAGTTGCTTCCCCAGAATATTAGGTGTCTGCTGCTCCCTAGACATCTCACTGTTCCTGTGACTCAGGAATCTGAGCTGTTTTCTCTAGCTTTGGGTCTCTTACTAGGCTACAATTAATATGTACATAAATTGCAGTGACATAGAGCTCTGTCATGACACTGTCAACAGTCTTTTGTTCCTTATGAGCTACTCACCAGAGGCCTATCTTGGTTCCTTGCCATGTGGGCTTCTCTACAGAGTGTCTTACAACATAGTATCAGGTTTCGTTGGTGAGAACAGCAGAGTATGAGTACCAGCAAGATGGCCCTCACAGTCCTTTATAACCCGATCTCAGAAGTGAGATCTCATCACTTGTGCAGTGATCTTCCATCAGAAACACATCGTTAGGACCAGGTCACACTTCATACTAGGTCATGAATGAGGCAAGGATCATTGGAGGCCATCACAGAAGCTGCCTGTCCTCAGAATGGTTGTGCTGTCTATTTGGCTGTCTCATCCAACTTTGAATTTCTGGCTCCTTCTACTATTTCCAGACTTGGAAAAAAACCACCACTCAGCAAGATACAGTTTCTGGCTTCCCTGGTAGCTTCTGAAACAACTTGATAATGTTTGTGGGAAACATGCAGAGCTTAACTCTCAAGGGAGCCAGCTCTCGCAGATGGAAAATAAGAGATAGATACATCCCCTGCCCGTCCTCCTCCCATGGAAAGCAAAGATTCTCTGTTCTGCTATTATAGGACAAATCAACCACAAATACATAGATCTGGGACTGCCTGGATCTGCCCCTTGTTCTAAACCTGAAACCTCTTCCCTAACACCCTCCTGCCTTCACCTACCTCACCTGGAGCTCACATATTACCACCCCCGCAGCAGACTCACTGGCTCCCTGAGGCAGAAAGAATGCATCTGGCAACAGGCTGCCAGAATAATGTCCAGGAGACAAAGTGTCTCCTTAAAGAAGCAGTCTTGTCAGATAGAGATCGTTCTGGTTGGTGCCCACAGGGACCACGGGACAGGTTTCACTTTGCTCAGGTGGATCCTAGAATAGCTCTGGCCAACGGCTGTCCCTTGGTGGTCTCTTGCCTGCTGGTGGCATTCACTATCTGAGGCATGCCTGTCTCTCATAGCACATCAGGAATAATAGGACACCTTGACACATGAACTGCAGGTAACTGGGTATGGTCCTTGGTCAGCTGGAGTTTTAGTAGTGCTGGAGGGGCAGAGAATTGAGGACCTAAAGTTATTGGTCTTGATGCCAAAATGCCTAATATTTGATCAGAATTGCAAAGAATTTGTAGAGTAATAGGTGTATTAGTCAAGGTTTCCAGAAAAACAGAATCTTCTCTGCAGGCAGATTTGTTTTAAGCAATTGACTTACATGATTGTGGAGGCTTAGAAGCACATACTCTGCAAGGTATACTGGCAAGCTGGAGACCCACCAAACAGTATCAGTCTGTGTCTAGAATTCCTTTCTGCACAGTGAAATTCCTTTTTGTTTTAATTAAGACCCTCAGTTGATTAGAAAAGGCCCACCCAAATTATGGATGGAGGTAAGAGATAAAGAGAAAAAACTCCCGAAAGGGGGTGAGGGCCTGAAGGGCGAAGGGAAGTTAGCTCTTCAAAAGCCACAGAGAGTACCCAGTCCTAACAGCTAGGCCTCCACTGGTGAAGACAAAAGGGCACAGGCTTCTGGGGTGACTCAGACAAGTACTTTAAGACCACAAGGAGCACCCACCTAATGACTAGCCCAGGCCTGGGGGTGCATGCACCATAGAATGTTTTAACACCTGGAAGTGACCCCAACTTAACTGCAATTATTATAATTATAATGTCATTTGCATTGTGGTCCCCAGTGACTTTGGGCACCACAACAGTTCCTCAGAGGTCCATAGGAGAACAAAAGGTCCCCCTCCAGCAGAAAGGAGGGTTCTTGCCCCTGATGGGTGTGAGTCACTGTGCCCATTTGAAGAGCAGCTCCCTCTCTGTAAAAGTCACATACCGACTCTGACACCTGGCTTCTCTGGCCCACTGCCACCCTGAAGTGTACACTTATCTTTGGTCTTTGCTAATAAATATGTGCTTTCACTTCTAACTGTGCATCCTGCTCAATTCCTTGTTCAGGATATCAAGAACCTAGGACTGACAAGAACTCTGACAACAGGACAGTGATCCATCTTAACAGTTTAAATGTTAATCTCACCTTCACAGAAACTCCAGGATAAAATGTCACCAAATAATTGGGCACTGCGGTCCAAACAAGGTGACACATAAAACTAACCTTCACAGTACGAAACTTTCAAATACTTCCTGTGGTGAAAGCTCAGATCTACCATTATCTTCTCAAGGTCTTGACTTGGTCTACAATTTTCCTAAGTGTTTCTCTCTTACTCCTCAAGTCCAATTACTATGTTTTGGGGGTAACTTTTCCTTTGCCTTTCCCCCTGCAGATACTCTTAGTATGATACGTAGCCTTCTGATAGAAATTTAGCCCACTAACTTACACAGCTAGAGTAAGAAGGAATCCTCAAAATCACTCTACTTGACATTGGAAAACCTAAAGTAGCATTAAAAACTCTGGGATGTTAGTCAGAAAATATGTTCTATAATTTTCCTTCCTGCCTCAGTATTTAAAGAATAGGTATTTTCATATGACAGAAAGGTCAAAATGGAAGAAGACTAGGAAAGAGTTTTTAATATATTTTGTGTGACATTTTTCCATTTTCTAGTCACACTTGGGTCATTCAGCCCATGCATAACCTAAGAATTTGAACTAAATGTCTGCATTTTCTCTGAGGCCTTAGCCCTTAGAGTAACTTAGATTCCCCTGGGTACTTGTTAAAAATACAGAATCCCAAAACTAATTGTTCATCAATTGATGAACAGATAAAGAAAATATGGAACATGTATACCAGGAAATACTCTTTAACCACAAAAAAGAATAAAATTCAGCCATTTATAATTACATGGAGGGACTTGGAGATTATAATGCTAAGTGAAATAAGCCAGGCACAGAAACACAAACATCACAGGATTTCTCTCATATGTGAGATTTAAAAACTGAGTTCATAGATGCAGAGACTAGAATAGTGGCTATCAAAGCTGAGGAGGGTAGGGGAGAGTGGGTGAATGAAGAGAGTTTGATGCATGGGTAGAAGATACAGCTAGATGAGAGGAATCAGTTCTGGTGCACTCTTATACAGAAAGGCAATTGCTGTGAACAAAATTTAAGCATATAAATCAAAGTATCTAGAAGACAGGATTTTGAATGTTCTCATCACAAACAAATAATGAGTGTTTGAGACGATGGATAAGCTACATTTCCTGAATAGATGAGTACACAGCACGTGCATGGACTGAAATATCACACCGTGCTCCATAAATCTATCGAAGTGTCATCTGTCCACTTACAAAATGAGTTAGGGTCAGCGGTGTAGCTCAACAGAACAGCACATGCTTAGCATGAGTGAGGTCCTTGGTTCAATCCCAGCACCAAAAACAACAGAAAGAAAAAAAAAAGGCACAGTTTCCCACATCCTTCCTCAGACACACTGACACAGTAAAAGCTGGGAAGGGGGCTTGCGGTCTGCTTAACTACTGAGCAAGTTGGAAAACTGCAACACCAAGCTATCTATAGACAGGTTGGGAGCAGGCTGTTGCTGCCTCAGCATTAACATTCTTAGCTCTTCTGCACTACTATTGTTTGTTTGAACTCTGTTCCCTTCAACACAGCCCTGCCTATAATGCCCATACATAACCAAGCCAAGCCCCACTCCCTAATTAGCCAGATTCTTGTCTCTCTGAGTGAGCCCAAGTGTTTCCACCACGAATCAAAACTTTTAATAATGTCACAGTCACTCTAAATTGTGGGTCTACCCAGAGATCCCTGGGTGTTTCCCAGAAAAGTTATCTAACTAGACTTTTACTTTCTTTATGCTTTGACTTAGTCTTTAATGGTCCTGAGTCTTCCCCACAGGTCTCCCTACTTGACAAACCAATCAGGTTTCTCTCCTTCCCCACTTTCCACTTACCAGTATTATTGTGTTATTTTTGCTCATAATGTTTCTATACTGCCCATAACTTTAAGCTCTCCTGTGACTGACGTTGTCTTCACATTCTTTCCTTCCTGTAGGCCTGTTTCTTTCATTCCATGTAATTCCAGTGGGATCTGTTGCTCAATAGTCCTCACCACTTTCTGCCAACAACAGGCACAAGACTCAGTCTTGTTAGACAGTGCTTCCCACTCCTCGGGTCTCAAGGACTGGCTGATTGGATCAAGGTAAGCATGTATCCTAGGCAAAACTAGTGAGAGTTGTTTTCTCCTTTTCTGTTTTTGAGGGACTGGTATGGATGCAAAAACCGTAAAGTGCTTTAGCATAGTTATTAGTGTTAATATACCTGGTGCCAGCTTTCCCATCTTTTAAATAGGAAAACTGACCAAGAAGTGAGGTCAACAAAAGGGAAAGACCCAAGAGATAGTAAAAGAGAAAAAAATACTGGCAATATCATTTAACTCCTAGAGGCAGCCATGCTCAAAGTAGTAAATCCTTGACCTTTCTAAGAACCAATAAATTCTCTTTTGCCTAAATTGCTTCTAATTAGGTTTCTGTCACTTGTAAGGAGAAGAATTCTTAACAATTTACCTACATTCACACATAGCAACTCCTCAGTCACTTTGGGGAAAAGTAATATTTCATCACCATTCTGGATTTAATAGTGAAATGGAAAATTATGTTTTTTTTCTTTCCCTTGTGTGTGTGTGTGTGTGTGTGTGTGTGCATGTGTGTGTAGGTTGCATGTTTTGTGCATTTTATGCATGTGTTATTTTTTGCTTTGTTTTATTTTGTTTGTTTTTAAACATGGTAACCTTGAACTCACTACATAGCTCTGTAGCCCAGGTTGCTCTTGCCTCAGCCTCCAGCATTTCTTAAATGCTGGAAGTGGCCACATTGGCCTACTCTCAATATAGAGTTAAGGCCACCTTGTGTTTATCAACATCACTCATCTGTTCTTTCATAGTTAGGCCATCACATACATGTAGAGCTAGCACGGTGTTGTCAGCATGACAGCACATCATATATCTCAAACAATAATTATTCTCTTCCAATTTTTCCCTGTTTCTAGAAAAGTCTGTCTCCTTCGCCATCTACATTTGACCCACCATCAGGACCTGTCACTTCTTTCTTCACTGTCCTTTTTTGGGCCTCTGATGCTATCTTCCTACGTTCAGTGCCATATTCATTTCCAGATCTGGTTAAAAAAAATATTTATCAGTAGCTCTTCATCATGTATCTCCTGATAATGTGTTCAGATGTGTTCACAGCCAGGCATAGTGGTATATGTTTAAAATCCCAGTATGTTGGAAGACTGAGGCAGGAGGATCCCAAGTTCAAGCCCAACCTGGGCAACTTGGAGAATTAGAGACCCTGATGCAAAATAAAAAAGAAAATATAAAGGGCTGAGATGAAGCTCAGTGCAAAGGCCCTGGGTTCAATCCCCAGGGCGCCCCCCCTCCCAAAATAGAAAAGAAACAAAATATGTTTATAATGCCATGCTCCTCTGTATTCAATCCAGACTCCTCAACCTTCTCAGTTCATACTGTGGCCTCAGTGTTAGTGTTCCCCCTCATTAGGTGTCCCCAACAGAACACCCAATGTGATAGTATTGAAAGGTGGGAGCCAGACATGTTAACCCCAGCACTCTAGGAAGTTGAGGCAGGAGGACTGCAAGTTTCAGCCCAGGAAGTTTAGTGACTTAGCAAGATCTTGCCCACCCCCCAAAAAAAAGGTTAAAAGGGCTGGGGACATAGCTAAGTATGAATGTCCTGGGTCCAGTTCTCATGGGAGGGAGGGTTTTAGGGGGTGACTAGTACCTATATGAAAGAAGCTAAAAGGAACCTATGTGAGGATACATTGAAGGCTCCATCTATGAGGAATGGGCCTTTACCAGGCACCAAATCTCCTAGCACCTCAATCTTACACTCTCCTTTCCAGCTCCCAGAATTATGAACAACAAATTTCTATTATTTATAGTTACCTTGTCTGAGCTCTTTTGTTATAGCAACCAAAAACAGGCTAAGATGCCTCACACTCAGTCCTCTTCTCCCTTCTCCTCCTTGCCTGCTACCTCCAACCCATCTCCTCCATTCTCTTGATTGATCTTCTTTTAAATTGTGTTTCAATTGGGTATAGTGAAACATTCCTATAAGCCCATCAACTAGAGACAAGGAAGCAGGATTCAAATTTGAGGCCAGTTTGGGCAATTTAGTAAGACCGTGTATAAAAATAAAAATTAAACAAGGGCAGAGGATGTACCTTAGTGGTACAGCGCTTACCTAGTGTGCATGAGATTTAACCTCCAGTATTACCAAAAAATGAAGAAGTCAGCTAAGACATATTTGTTCTTGTGTGGTATCTACTCTGTCAATATTTATTTTTATATTTAAAAAGCAAAAATATTTTTGAAAAAAACAGATTTTTATATGATAAAAGTGAAAAAGAGAAACCAGCATGGCTTAATGTTTTAACTTGATTAAAATTCTTTCTAGGTTTCGTTATTCCAATGTATTAGTTAAATATAACAATAAATGCTTACATATGGCAATGACTTCATTTTTCTAAACAAATAAACTGACTCACTACCTGTCAAGAAAGATAACTCAATTAAATCTGTAAATGTTGGATAAATATATATTATTTAAGCTCTAGCCAAGAAAAGACTGAAAATTAAATTAAAAAGTGTTACCTACAGTGTAGGTCAAATAGAATGTAGCTCATTTCTAAATCCCCTTTAAACACTTAAAAAACAGAAAAGAAGTGGTGCACTGCACAGGGCTTGCTGAAGGTTTGCTCAGTGACCCAAACCTGCTGGGGAGCCTCAGTGCACTGCAGAGGACCCAATAAACCCCTGCGCAACAACCCCAACCAGCTGAGGAGTGTTGGCACACCACGCAGGGCCTGCTGAAGCACTGCCCAGGGACCCCAACCAACCAGGGAGCCTCAGTGCACTGCACAGGGCCTGCTGAAGATCTGCTCATTGACCACAACCAGTTGGGGAGCATTGGTGCAACACAAAGGGCCTGGTAAAGCCCCACCCAGTGACCCAACCAGCCAGGGAGCATCAGTGTGCCATATAGGGCCCGCTGAAGGTTCACCCAGAGAACTCTACCCAGCCGGGGAGACTCTGTGTGTCACACAGGGCCTGCGTAAGTCCTGCCTAATGACACCAGCTAGCCAAGGAGCCTTTATGAGCAACACAGGGTCAGGAAAAGGCCCACCTGGTGAGCCCCACTCAGCTGGGGAGACTCCCTCCAGTAAGGACAGCCATCACCAACTCAGGAAGGCAATTGGGACTTTGCATTCAACTGCCCCAGGGGAGTAAAGGAAAATGACAAAAGAGCAAAATGCAATCCAAAACTTCCAACCCATTCCAAACAAGTCCAGGAGACATGGATATTGAAGAAAGTGTAGTCACATACCTGAAATTTCTGAAATGATAGCAACTGAAGTAAAGAAACAACTCCATGAAACTGTAAGGGAAATCAGATTAGAAATAATCTCCCAGGTAAAACAAGAAATGATAACTGCAGTGAAAGAAATGCTGAGCACATCTAAAGAAGACATAGTTTAACAAAAGAGGAGCATTGGAAAATGATTGAAACATTGAATGAACAATATAGGAAAGATTTAGAATGCATGAAACAGATTCAAAGAGATATCCAGGTGTTAGGGTTTATACATTGTGTCAACTTGAGAAGTCTAGCAGCTTAATTAAGTAACTCAGCAGCTCTACATTCTGGGGTGTAGAGCATAAGTAGTTACCTGGCCATTGTTACAATTTGAGAAGGTCAGAAGTTTAGCTGAGAGACTCAGCAGGGAGCCAGGGGTCTTACTTTGTAAACATCCTCATCCTGTGCAAAGGAAGGCAAGGATGTTTGTGAATGCTACACCCACCCTGGGGGGGTGTCCTGTGTACTATATAAAGGAGGAGAAGAGGCTTGTTCGCCCCCCTTTTTACTTTGGCTGCTTTTGTTTGGTTGCTGCCTTGAAGTGCTGTCCCCGTGCCATGCCACCCTGCCTTGGAGCCAGCTGATTGTGGACTGAAACCTCCAAAAACTGTAAGCTAAATAAACCTTTCCTTCCCTATTTTGGGGTGTCAGGTGTTTTGTCTCAGCAATGAGTAAAGAGTAACCAAGACACCAGGAAATCATAAATCCCATTGAAAGTTGGCAAAACTGCTTGAATGAATGCAAAGATAGACTTGCAGACCTTGAAGACAAGATTTCAGCTAGTAACAAGAAAAAGAAAGATCTTTTAAAAATAACAAGGAACCAGGAATTACAATTCAACACTTGCAACACGAGGCAAAGAAAAACCATATAATTTGACAGGTGTAAACAAAAATCAAGATGTCAACACAAATGATATAAAAAGACTACTTACAAAAGTAATAGCAGAAAATTTCCCAAGCATGTGAAAAGAAACTGACACAGAGATAAATGAAGCATATAGAACTCCAATTAACCATAACTAAAATATATCTACACCCAGACATATAACAATCAAGATTCCAAAAATTCAGTGTAAGAATTGAATAATAAAAGTTGTTAGAGAAAAGAAACAAATAACCTATAAAGGAAAGCCCATCAGAATCACAACACAGTTCTCAACACAAAAAAATCAAGTCAAGAAGAGCATTAAGCATTCCAAATCCTAAAAGAAAACAACTTTCAGCCCAGATTGATGTACCCTGCAAAACTATCCTTCAAAATTGGTGGAGAGCCAGGCATGGTGGTGCATGCTTGTAATCCCAGCACCGATAGGCCGAGGCAGGAGGATCACTGTGAGTTCGAGACCAGCCTGGGCTACAAAGTGAGTTCAAGGCCAGCCTGAACTGCATAGAGAGACCCTGTCTCAAAAAATAGGGCCAGGGATTTAGCTCAGTGGCTTAAGTGCCTGCCTGGCAGGTGTGAGGTTGTGAGTTCCCTGGTACCAAAAAAAAAAAAAATTAATGGAGAAATAAGATATTTCCATGACAAAGAACAACTGAAGAACTTCATCACCACCAAAGCAACCCTACAAAGAGTACTGAAAGATATTCTAAACATAAAAATGACTACAATTTCAAGAACAACAACAGAAAAAAGCACCGAGGAGGTCAAACAAATAAACACAGGGGGAAAACAACCAACAGCAGACAGATTACATGACACAAATAAGCCAATATATAACAGCTATAATCATTAATGTAAATGACCTCAATTCACAAATTAAAAGAAACTGGCAGAATGGATCAAAAAACAAAATCCAACAATATGCTGTAAACAAGAAACTCGCGTAACTCAAAAGGAAATTCATAGGCTGAAAGTCAAAGGATGGAAAACAATACTTCAAACAACATGAAACCAGAATAAAGCAGGTGTAGCTATTCTCTTAGCAGACAGTGTGAACTTCAAACCAAGAATGATCGAAAGAGATAAGGAAGGTCCAAAAAAAAGAAGACAGAGATAAGGAAGGTCACTAGTACTGGTTAGCAGAAAACTTCAAGAGGAAGAGATAACAATCTTAAATAAATGTGCACCAAGTACAGGAGCACCAAGACATGAAAAATCAATAAACAATAACACAATTAGAATCAGAGATCTTAATACCCCATTGACACAAAGAAATAGATCAACTAGAAGAAAATCAGCAAAGAAATAACACAATTCAAACTTGTGAACAAATGGACTTAGTAGATGTGCATAGAGTGTCCCACCAAAAAACATCAGAATACACATTCTTCTCAGCTGCACATGGGACATCCTCTAAAACAGACAATATATTAGCTCATAGAATATGCTTACGTAAATACAAAAGAATCAAAATTATCCCATGCATATTATCTGACCATAGTACCATGAAATTGGAAATTAATGATAAAAGAAACTGCAAAAACTGCATAAACACATGGAAATCATATAATACCTTGCTAAATAATCAATGGGTCACATAGAAAATTAAATAATAAATTAAACACTATCTACAAGCAAATTAAAATGCAGATACAACTTACTGGAACCTATGGGATGCAATGAAAGCAGTTCTTAGAAGGAAATTTACTGCGGTGAACTCTCACATCAGGAAAACAGAACAAATACAAATAAACAACCTGATGCTACACTTCAAACATCTAGAAACAGAAGAGCAAGTCAAGCCCAAAGCCCAAAGAAGGGAGAAAATTATCAAAATCAGAGCAGAAATGAACACAACTGATACTAAGAAAATAATACAAAGAATTAACAAATTTAAGAGTTGGTTCTTTGAGAGAAAAATAAAATTTATAAGCCCCTAGCCAAACTTCTCAAAAACAGGAAAGAAAAAACTCAAGTTTATGCAACAGGAATGAAAATGGTAAAATCATTACAGACCCTGTGGAAATACAGAAGATCATCAATACCTACTTCAAAAATCTTTACTCTCATAGGTTTGATAACACAGAAGAAATGGACAGATTCCTAAACATATATAAACTACCAAAGCTGAATCAAGAAGATATAAAACTGTTGAATAACCCAATTTCAGTTAGTGAAATTGAAAATGTAATTAGAACCTTACCAACAAAGAAAACCCCAGGTCCTGATGGATTCACTGCTGAATTCTACAAGAAATTTAGGAAAGACTCAATTCCAACACTCCTCAAACTCTTCAATGAAAGTGGAAGGGAAGCAAGTCTCCCTAACTCATTCCTGGAAGCAAGTATTACCCTGATACCAAAAACAAAGAAGGACTCAACCAGAAAAGAGAAATACGGGTCAATCTCCCTAATGAAGATAGATGCAAAAATCCTCAATAAAGGGCTGAGGATTTAGCTAAGAGGCATAAGCACATGCCTAGCAAGCACAAGGTCATGAGTTCAATCCCTGGTACCAAAAAAAAAAAAAAGTCCTCAATAAAAAACTGGAAAACAGAATGCAACACATCATCAAGAAGATTGCACACCACAAACACATGGAATTCATACTAGGAATTCAGAGATGGTTCAGCACACACAAATCGATAAATGTAATATACCATATCAATAGAGCCAAAGTCAAGAATCACACGATCATCTCAATAGATGCAGAAAAAGCTTTTGGTAAATTCCAACACACATTCATGATAAAAATCCTACAGAAAATCAGAATAGATGGTCTTTACCTCAATCTGATAAAAGCCATATATGATAAATCAATAGCCAGCATCTTACTAAATGGACAAAAACTGAAAGCTTTCACCTAAAATCAGGAAAAATACAAGGATGCCCATTATCACCTCTCCCATTCAATATAGTTCTAGAAACATTAGCCAGAGCAATTAGACAAGAGAAATAAAAGGCATAAGGATAGGAAAGGAAAAACTAAAACTATCATTATTTGTAGATGACATGATACTGTAAATAAAACTCCACTGAAAGACTTCTAGACCTAAAAACCAAATTCAGTAATGTAGCTGGTTACAAAATAAACACTCAAAAATCAACAGCATTCCTGTACACAAACAACAAAGTTACTGAGAGAGAAATAAGGGAAACCACACCCTTCACAATAGCACCCAAGAAAATTAAATATTTAGGAATCAGTCTAAAAAAAGAAGTAAAAGATCTGTACATTGAAATTTACAGTACTCTGAAAAAAGAAATCAAAGAGGATTACAGAAAATGGAAAGACATTCCTTGTTCATGGATAGGAAAAACAAACATTATGAAAATGGCCATTCTCCCAAAATTGTTATACAGATTTAATGCAATCCCAATCAAAATGCCTCACAGAGCTAGAGAATTATTCCTAAAATTCATCTGGAATCAGAAGAGACCTAGAATATCAAAGGCAATTCTGGGCAACAAAGACAAAGCAGGAGGCATCACAATCCCTGACTTAAAATTATACTACAAAGTTACTGTGATAAAATCAGCATGGTAATGGCAAAAAAAGACCTAGAGATCAACAAACTAGATTAGAAGATACAGCCAAACACACCCAGCCACCTTACCTTTGACAAAGGGTCCAAACATGTTCACTGGGAGAAAACAGCCTCTTTAATAAGTAGTGCTGGAAAAACTGGCTTTCTACATGCTGAAAACTAAAATTAGACCCATGTCTATCATCACACACCAAACTAAAGTCAAAATGTATTAAAGATCTAAATATTAAACCAGAAACACGAAATCTGCTGGAAGACAAAGTAGGCAGAAATCTTGAAGAAATGGAGGTAGGCAGAGAGTTCATGAACAAAAATCAAATTGCACAGGAAATAACTTCCCAGAATCAACAACTGAAATATCATCTTATTAAAAAGTGTTCACATGTCAAAAGAAATCTCCAACAGAGTGAAAAGAAAACCCACGAACTGGGAAAAAAATCTTAGCCAACTGTTCCTCAGACAAAGGACTTCTATCTAGAACATAAAAAGAATTTTAAAAAGTCAGGTCTCCAAAATTCAAAGACTCAGTTCAAAAATGGGCATCTGAGATGAACACACAATTCTCAGATGAAGAAATACAAATGGCAAATAAATACATAAAATAATGTTCAACATCACTGGTCATTAGAGAAATGTAAATTAAAACAATACTGAGATTCCATCTCACTCCAGAAAGAATAGCCAAGATCAAGAAATCAACCAATAAGAAATACTGATAGGGCAATGGGGAGAAAGAAACCCTCCTCCACTGTTGATGGGAGTGTAGGCTGGTGCAACCACTGTGGAAATCAGTGTGGAAGTTCCTCAGAAAGCTAAGATTATAGGTCCCATTCAACCCAGTTATCCCTGCTTCTGGGCATTTTCCCACAAGAATTGAAAACATCATACCACAGTGATATATGTGCACCCATTTTTATAGCAGCACAATTTGTAAAAGCCAAATCTTGAAAACAATCCAAATGTCCATCAACAATTGAATGGATAATAAATATGTGGTATTTTTATACAATGGAGTACTATTCAGCTATCAAGAAGGATTGCATCAAGGTTTTTATAGGTAAATGAATGCAGCTTGAGACCATACTCATAAGTGAAATAAACCAGACTTGAATGTGCAAATACTATATTGTCTCCCTAGTATAAGAAACTGAATGAGTAAATAAGATCCAAAATCTACAGTAGATA
>RJWM01031651.1:0-22232 GCA_004363535.1 Dasyprocta punctata | reverse complement strand
TTTTTTTCTTAATGTAAGCACTATCCTTGGATCCCTGCTGTACTCTGAGATGATCTCTAGACAGAAAGGAGGCTACACAATGACCCTCTGTTTTTGTGCTTTTAAAACTGTGGCAACAAATGCCAAGAAGTTTTTAAAATACAACACATTGCTGACCTGGTTATCTTCCAGACCTGGGTCTTTATGGTAAGGCCTTTTAGTAACTGCATTGGATTTTATAAACCACAGCAGCCTGAGTAACAGTGGATAATGAATCTGCCTGCCTGTGCGATTTTTTTTTCTTCTTTCTACAAGAAAAGTGCTGTTTTAAAAATAGACCATATTGTTTGAAATAATGTCTTCTCATTTCTTAGGACTGATTTTATACTCAATAGGTGACATCCAGTCGATTGAAGTAATAAATATCCATTCTGTCTTTGCTCTGATGATAATACATGATGTAAAAATGTTGGTCTTGTAAGGTTTCAACATTTATTTGGCATCTTCAACTCAAAATGCTATTCCAGGCCTCATTCCATGATGTTTTATTTAAAGGTTGAAATCAGTTATCCTGAAAGGAACGTTAGGGATGGTTCATAGCTCTGTATGTCAGGTAACCAGCATTTAAGATTATGTAGATGGTCACAGGGAATAGAGGTAGGAGCACAGGGTTCAGACTCCTGCATTCAAATCCTGCCGGGATTCAGTCCTGCCGGGATTAGTAATTAGCTCATTGACCTGGATAATATATCTGTTTTAAGTTTCCTTATCTACAGAGTGGAGGGAGAGGTTTAATTTTAGCAGCTAGCCGCCTAGGTTTTGTTATTGTTGTTGTTGTTTTTATTTTGAGACAAGGTCTTGCTATGTAGTTTGGGTTGACCTTGAGATCCTTATGTAGCCCAGGCTGATCTCACTCATGGTGATCCTCCTATCTCAGCCTCTCGAGTGCTGGGATCACAGGCTGGGATTACAGGCCTGCACCACCACAACCATCCCCGATAGGGTTGTTGTGGGGGGTTTACGGGATGGGCTGTGCAGAATCAGGCTCATGACAAACACTGAGTATACACAAGAGTACATACTTACTCTTGTGGGCGTGCTTTGCTGGTTTTCATTATAATCTGTAATATAGGTAGAGGGCTGAAATTTAAAAAGTACGTTAACGGTCCAGTTATGCTGCAGTTCCTGTGAAGTAGACCAGTCTGCATTTACCAGGTGTTGTGCAGAGAAGGGACCCTTTGTCCTGCAAAGCTTCTGTGCCGCTCGGGTGGAGCGAACGGAGCGCACATGCTGCTGGTGGGACTGCAGAACCTCTCTGGAAAACACTTAGGCAGTTTCTTCAGAAGTTAAACATACGCCTAAAATGGACAACAGATATTATAAAATGGGAAGAAGCTTCAAAAAGAAACAGAAACCAGAATGGAAGAATAGAGAAAGGAAAGAAGGGAGAAGCAAAAATAAATAAGTCAATATTATATATCTCATATATAGAAGTTAAGATAGCTATACTACTAATTTCTCTTAGTTCACTGAAAAGAAAGGTTTGTGCTAATATTGTTTGAACCATTGAACACTGATATCTTGTGCTTTGAGTAACTAACTGAATGGTTACAATACGCAATGTATTAACCATTGGTACGCTCCCATTATCGTGTTCTGAAGTTGTATTATATATAGTTTTTTCTCTTTAAAATTTAAAAACAAACACACAGACGGACATCTAACGTTTGTCCTCACTATGCTACTCCCCAGGGCTTATCCCAGACGGAGATGAGGCTGGTTCTTGGAAAGATTTGCCTGTGAATGCTAGCGGCAGCCTTGGCCCCGTGCGCTTCTGCCGTGAGCTGTGTGACACATTTGCCCAGACTTGGAAACTACCCAGTCGTTCATCCACAGTGAAAGGGTCAACAAATTCTGTCTATTCAAGGGAACAAGACTAAGCCATAAACAAAAGGAGTTTTTGGTGAACACCACAGGGGTTGGTCTTGAAATAATTATGCTAAGTGAGCAAAGCAAAGGTGAAAGAAGATGCATGTTGTTTGATTTCTTTCACGCGAAACTCCAGAAAAACACAACTGCGTAGTGACAGGAAATGGATTAGGGTTTGCCCGAGGATAGTGCAGGTGAGAGTTGGGAGGGGTATGACAAAACTTTAGGGACTGAGGGCTGTGCTCTTCATCGCAATTGTTGGGGTAATTTCACAGATGTATGCGTAGAGAAAAATTTACGAGAGCACCTTCTGTGGAGTTTATGGACTGTCAGTAATGCCTCACTAATGATGGTTTAAAAAAAAAATCAAGCCCACTGTATCCAAAAGTGATATCTTTGTATGGTTCCTGCAGCAGAAAATTCATCAGCTAATTCAGTGAACATGTACTGAATCATTTATTAGCTGTTTTCCTTTGTTTTGAAACTTACAATGCTTTACTAGGTGGTTTTATTTGGAACAGTATGTCTAAGAATTTTAATTAATTTTCTGTCCTTTGATCATATCCTCTGTGGCAGGTAAAGGCTTTTTTAATTATTACATTGATCTACTAATTAGGCATTGAAGCATCTGAATGTAAAATCTTGCAGATTTTCAGTTTTTTCTGCTTGGAAATTGAAGTAACAATTTTGGGGGGGGAAATTTCTACTTTTCTCACTCATTCTTGTCCTGACTCCACCACTTTTCTACTCAAAAGTACCTTCCCTTTCCTATTATAGGAGGAATGCATCGAAAACTTCCTTGTTTGGCACAGCTAGACTTACCGTATTGTCTGATAATTGTAATTGTCACCAGCCAGTTAAAACTAAGGATCATAAACAGTCTTAACCTCGACTGCACGCATTTAAACCTTGACCTCAATCACAGCTTAAACAAATGTCTCTGAATGTGGCTCCGACTGGACGACCAAAGCATCTTCCATCCTGCATCAATGCCTTGTCATGGAACCTACAATTTCTAGGTTGGGATCATTAAAGCACAATGTGCAAAGGGTTTTTAAAAATTATCTGAATGCTGATTCTTTATATTAAAAAAAAAACTACTCTTTTGATTGATATCTATTCCTCATCTTATTTTACAGAAATTTTCTGTATTAGTGATTCACAAAAGCCTTTTACTCAGTGTTCATACCAAACCTTTCTTTTTGTACGTATTTCCTTGGCCCATAGTATATTTTAATATACAGTTACAGAATAATGACTCGCACGGGTTTAAGAACAAATGAGCTCACTCTGGTAGGCCTGCCACTCGGTGTTGGGTATGTGCTGCCCATTGACTATTAGGGTGACTTTTAATTTAGCAGGTTGGTTAAGAAGGGGTTGATTTTTGAGACCATCTACCCTCTGTGTATGTTGCAAAAAATCGAAATGTAGCAAATTGCAAAAGATTTATAGCACCCAAATATAAGGCTAATAAAATTCACTGTTAACATTTAAGTGGGAGTCTGTTACGCTTTTACTCTCTGGCTTAAATTTAAGCTTGTAGCTTAAATCATTTTACACCCTGCTTATGAACAAAGCAGTGGTGACTTCGTCTTCAGTAAACTGTCAGAATTGAAATGATCAGTCTCCAGGGTGTGAGCACATTTATGACCCTTGACAAGATGGTCATACTGATCACCAAGAGATGTTTCCTGCTCTGGAGAGGTGTGTGTCGGTCTGTGTTCTCACCAGTGTGATCAGAGTTCAGTGCCCCCCCCCAAGGAATGGAGATTATCTTGTCAGGATTTATACTGTAAAGGTGTTTCTGAGGCAGACCTTTTTCAGCTTATTTCCTTGCCATTTCAGTTTGTTCTGTTGTGAAAAATGTATTACTGTTCTTCAGCCATTTTGTGTTACAGTGTTTACTTAGTTTTCTTATCAAGTTTTTAGTTCTAGGTCACGTATCTCTGGTGGACAGTAACATTTGTGTATTCTAGAAAAGTTATTATAGGGTTTGTGCTTTTATTATTTCTTTCATGTTTATATCTTACAGTCTGAACTACTTTGAAGATAGCAATATACAATATATTAACCATTGTTAATCTCCTGTTATTTTATTTTGAAAAAAGTTATAATGGTTGGTACATTGTGTCAACTTGAGAAGTCTGGAGACCTAACTAAGTAACTCAGCAGTTCTGCATCCTGGCATGGACTAGGTGCCCTTACCATTCTAGGATGTTGCATATTGTATCAACTTGAGAAGTTTAGAAGTTTTAACTAAGGGACTCAGCAGGGAGCCAGGGTCCTTACTTTGTAAACATCCTCATCTTGAGCAAGAGGAGGGCAGGGAGATGGTGTGAGTGCTGCACTTGCCCTAGGGAGTGGGCGTCTGTTCAGGATATAAGGGAGAAGAGGCGTGTTTTCCCCCTTTTGCTCTTGTTGCTTTGGCTATCTTCTGCCACCTTGAACTGTTGTCCCTGTGCCAAGCCACCCTGTTTTAGAGCCAACTGATTATGAACTGAAACCTCCACAAACTGTGAGCTAAATAAACCTTTTCCTCTTTAACTTTGGGTGTTGGGTATTTTGTCCCAGCAATGAGAGAAAAATAAGGCCATTAGTTTTTTTTTTTTTTCTCACTTTGGTATGCTTGTGGTACATAATGATTATGTTGGTCGTGAGGAATTGGTTCAGGTACGTGGCACATCTTAGTTCTTTTTATGCCCCCTTCCTCTCTGTTCTCCCTTATCCCTCCATCTCTTAGTCCCTTTCCACTTGCAAAAGGTCTGTCTTCCTGTTTCCTACTATTGTTTATGCTACAAAAACATTTTCAAAGTTCACTGCTGATCTTCTGACTGTATTTTACAATGCTTTTACTTTTCATATTGTGAAATCTCTTTGCTTTTTTTGGGAGCGGGGCATTGTTTTCACTTAGAAAGACCTCCCCAAGTGTGACTTGGACAGTTGAGTGACTTGGGTATACAGATTGAATGTTGGCTGTGCACTAACTCAGCACTGTATCTCTTCTTCATCTGTTTGTCCTAGGCCAGCATGAACATGTAATTGTTGAGCTTTATGAGTGGGTTTTACTGTGTGACAAACAAGTTTTTATTGCTGTAACATTTTGTTAACTACTTCCAGTATTTTGTTTTTGTTCTGAAGGAAATATGCCTTGCTGGTATGCAGCCCAGGCTCCTTGTGGTGCAGTGAGTTTCTCCCCAGTTTTCTTATTCCGTAGATAATTTCACTGGGAATCTCATGTGAAGTTGGAGGATCTTTGCTATCCCACCTCTACGTTTGTTTCATGATATTCAGCCTCTGTTTAAAAAACAAAACAAAATAAAATTTTTACTGAATTGTCTCATTAGTGTCATATTTCCTTAGAAATCTCTTAAGAAATAATAATTACTTTTTCAAAGAGCATTGTAGAGGGCTGGGGGTTTAGCTCAACAGCACAAACACCTGCTTAGCAGGCGTGAGGTCAGGAGTTCGATCCCCGGTACAAAAAAAAAAAATCACAAAAACACAAAAACTGAGTTTTCAAAGCGCAGTGTAGAGATTCCCAATGTCTTCTTGGGCACAGCAGTAAGGTGTCTTCCTGTGCATCTTCATGTAGAGTTTTCTAGCTGCTCACAACTGGTCAGGCAATGCTGCATGCTGGAAAAGACACCACCCCTTTGGGGTTTAGGGTTGAACGCAAGGCTTCACCAGCTCAGATTGTTTAGATTCCCTCTGCATGGGCAGTGTCGGAAGTGGGGTCAGCTGCTTTTTTTTTTTTTTTTTCAAACCTGCCAGCTTTATGCATTAGAGGAAATTGTTCAGCAGCTGAAATGTGTCCACACAGCAGGCAGCAGTTAGCCAGGTCAAGTTCATGTCGCCACCTTTGTGTGCGGGTGAGTCCAAAGCGCTGGGCAGAAGATGCCTGCAGTGTCTTCAGCATGATCCACCCCATGGCCGTCCCCTGAGCTCTTGATCCAGCTGACACTGACATTTTATTCTCCCCATCTGATAGGCTGGTCCGCTCACCTGTCTGCACATTTACAAAGAGCTGTGAGCAGACCTGGAGGAAGGAAACACGACTATACCAGAAGCAGAGGTTGGCTGGGCACACTGCCCTGGGTGGCCTTTGACACCTGGACCAGAAAGTCATCTCACAAGGCCATGGCCCTGTCCCTTGTGCACCCCTGGCGTCCCAGTCAGTTCTCCTAGCTGCCACCTACCTGTTTGATGTGACTGTTCCTCTTAAGTGGCCTTCTCTTGGGACTGTGTTCTCTTTTATTTCCCTTAAGCTTTTAAAACAAATGCGAAGAAAAGTAAAGTGGTGGTGCTGGAGACACAAAGGAAGGCATTTACACCTTCCAGTGGTAAGATGACGTACACTCTGTAGGAGTGCTGGAGTTTGTAGTTAGTTGTCCAACTGAGAAGTCCTTTCTGAAAAGAAGTAATCTTAAAGGAGATCAGCTGTCTTAGTGGATTCCTGCTTTACAAGAGTCCCTAGATAAGGACCGGGGGTTTAGCTCGTTGGCACAAGCGCCTGCCTGGCAAGTGTGAGGTCATGAGTTCAATACCTGGTACAAAAAAAAAAAAAGTCTCTTGATAAGCATTTGCCTTTATTGTAGCATCCAGGTGGATAATACTGGTCCCAGCTCTTGGGGAATATTTTTATAGTGTTACAGTTAACTTGAAATGTAGTTTCAAAATCTTTCCCTGTTCCTTCATGTTGTATGGGTATTCTGATAGAACTACGTCCAGCTTTACTGATGATTTTTCTGGTATAAATTCGAAAGATGATTTTTACTTAACTCTTCCTTCCCACTTGTTGCTCTTCCCTCTGCTCCATCACAGGAAAGGCTGCCTGCAGACATGCATATCTGTACTGTGAGTTAGTGACAAACTATTCTCTGAGGAGTGACTGAGAACTCAGTAAGCGCTCCTGCTCAGGGTCTTGGAGGTGATTGCTGCGAGCTGATTGTTGAAATGTATCTTTGTGCATGTTAGGGAGTTGCTGGTGGAGGACAAAGGTTTGCATGGAAGCCTTTGCAGAGGCTTGTCCTACCTGTCATGACTGGGCCTTGTATCTGTCTCCCTTCACTGGAGAATGGTAGAGGACAGCAACTGAGTCAAATCATCAGTGGTTTCCTGCTTTGTGTCACGAGGGGCAGGATCTAATCTTCAAACCTAGAGATGTGTGGATGTGCAAAGGGTTTCCAAAACTTTCTGGTCCATTTCTCCCAATGTTAGTTTTTAGGATGACACCACACTGAAGATGCTGAAACCCTTTCCTAGCTTTGTGTGTTTGGAAGCAAGGTCCAGTTAGGACACAAACCTAGTCTGCTCACTTTTCTTCATAGAGCTGTTCATGCTACAAATTCATTTACAAGTGAAACTCATGACATACAAACGAGTTTAGGGAGCTGAAGAGTTGTGTTTTCAATTTTTGTAGAATAGCTTGTAAAAGCAAATTGGTGTTTGTAGCAGTGGCCTATCCTATGCCTTGTTTTTTGTTCTTATTTGGAATTAATGAATGTTACTTGGATGCTGAGCTGCTTGGTTTCTAAACTGAGCCTAACAGTGAATTGCGAAGCATAGGTTGGCTACAATTCTTTCTTGGGTTGAGGGTGCAGGAAGAGCAGAAACATTGCATACTTTTCCTAATAAATATACCATTTGCTTTCCCTGCTGCCAGTGGTGACACAACTCTGCTCCCTAGGAAAAGGGCGTAAGCTGGAGGAGCTGCTGGAATGGGCTCATTTATGGGCCTGGCTTTTCTTTTTTCTTTTCTTTTCTTCTTCTTTTTTTTTTTTTTTTTTTTTTTTTTTTTTTTTTTTTTTTTTTTTTTTTTTTTTTGAGGCAGGGTCGCACTATGTAGTTCAGGCGGGCCTTGCTCCTGTTGTAGCCCAAGCTGGCTTCGAACTCGCAACACACAATGCTCCACCTACTTCAGCCTCGCGAGTGCTGGGATTAAAGGCGTGCGCTGCCACCCCTGGCTATGGCCTGGCTTTTCTTAGACTGCCTCCTGCTGATTTCCTTAGAAGAGGTTTCTTGCATGCTCCAATCTCCAGTTTCAGTGGTGGCTTCACACAGAGTGGTCTGCATTCTCCTAACTCTACACTGTCCTGTTGGAATTCCACTTGACATTTTGTTCAAAGAAGCAGTGAGTTGAATAGTATTCCCCTCGTATGCATGTCTACCCCAGACCTCAGAGCGCGACCTTATTTGGAAATAGTCTTTGCAGATATAATTTGTTAAGGATGGAGATGAGATCATATCAGATTAGGGTGGGTCCTAGGCAGTAACTGGTGTTCTTACAAGAAGAGAAGATACACAGAAAGAAACACCCAGAGTACCCTGTGTGGATGGAGCCTCGGGAAAAGCTGGAAGAAGGAAGGGAATGTTCTTCCCCAGAGCCTTTAAAGACTATGTGATCCCATCAGCAGCTGGATTTCAGATTTCTGCCTCTGTTGTTATGAAAGAATAAACTCCATTGTTTTAATCCTCCAGGGTAATATTTATGTTACTCTCGGGAATTACTGCAACATCCATCCAGATAGCAGATGGCAGATGGCAGAGATTGAAAGTCCATCTCTATTGACCTTTGGTTTAGGCATTCCAAGTTTATCTAAGGTCTTCAACTTCACTGCTTACAATCAGGGCCATAAACTTTTCCATATGCAGGAATGTTTGTTTCTGGTAGACCTTCCATTGTAATTTGGGTCAGTATATTGTCAAGGGAGATTTGCCAGAACCTTGTACCACTGGAAGACGTTCCCCTGGTCTTCATAATCTCAGACTTTGGAAATGGTATATAGGGATAGAGACCTGTTACCTTGTTGTTCTGTCAAAGTGAACTTTCCGATTCCTTAGACCTGTTTCTGGTAGCACCTTGGGACTTGAGGGATCAGTGGTGTCTCAGAAGTGTTTGCTTCTTCGCTGTTACCAATCTGGGGGATTTTAGTTGAGAGCATCAGTTAAGTTGAACGCCCTGTGAAGGAGGCAGGATGAGGCTGCACGGCTGCATCCTCTTGGGAGTTCATCGGGATGCACAGCATTTGGGGGCCCAGTACACGGGACCCATGCTGTTGGGATGAGCAGGAAGTTAAGTCGATACACAGTTACTGGGAACAAGAAAAACATTGTCTTTCAGAGGGGAAATGGCTTTCTCTGTCAATGGAGATAAATACACAGAATCTTGGTGGCATTGATTCAGCCCCCTCGTGTGCGCCAACCCCATATTCTCAAATGTGTATTAGAAGTTTAAATCCAGATAGTTCGGACCGCCATGCTGTGAAACTCAATTGTGCAGCAGCGATGTGATCGTGTGAACTGGTGTTGGAGGCACTTACAGGGCTGAGAAGTCCAACTGAGCTCCTGCAGTCTTGGTACTTCCGTATCATGTTATTTGGCTAGATTTCTTGGCACAGGGTCCCTCCCACCCCCTGCCCATTTACTGTGAAGAGCTCTCTGCCCACGGAAGAACTGGCCCAGTGTAAATGGAACCTTCTGTCTGCAAAGCAGCTCTCGGTAGCTCTGGCACTGGCAATTCTGGGCAATTTTTCCACCCAGAATTTCTAATTCTACCAGTGAGACTTCCCAACTCGGGTGGACTCAGGACATAAAACCAATTTGGAAAGGAGAATCACCCGACTAATTTTAGATGTTATTTGCACGCATTGAGGAAAACATTGCTGGTGTCTAGTAGCACAAACCGTGCTCTGCCCTTCTTCGCAGGAGGTGCCCTGCATAAACCAAGGCTCTTCTTGGTCCGAGAGACTGAGCACTAGAGAGTGCTTGGGGGAGCAGCAAGATTTTGGAACGTGAACACTACCAGCTACTCCATACTCAATTCCATTGATTTTTCAGGGTAATCTTACGCTCTGTAGGCCTGGAGATTATTAATGTGATTATTATTAGTCTCAACTTGGAAACTGAGAGTCGATAAGTTAAAAATGACTCATTCCTGCTCCTACAAAGAAGTAATTACCAGGACTTTGGGAAGAATACAGGACAGCAGTGGAGAACGATGTGAGTAAATGTGAGTGTACATGTGTCTGTACACGTTGAAGAATTGTTTTCTGATTCATTCATTTAATTATAAATTCAGAGGGATGCCTTGTGGGCCAGTGTCCAGGGTCTATGCAGTTCAGTCTGTTAAGGCAAGGGCCGAAGTGCGATCTGCAGTTCCGTGACTTCAATTCCAGACAGTTACTCCTTGGTTTGCGCAGAACGGATACAGAGACAGCCATAGTTCCCCTTTCTCCGCTTCAGCCCTTTAAACCATGTAATTAGTAACATAGATTAGCTAATGTAGAACAAACTCATTTTTGCTTGTGTTTCCTAAAGGATTTTATATGTCCTGTTCTTAATTTTAAAGGCAAACAATCATTTTTTTATAAACTCTTACATGTATATATTTGCTTACCTTTTTCTTAACGTATACACTGAATCTTCGTTTGCTGTTTTTTCCTGTCAGTGGTAAAGACTGGAAAGCTCCCTTAGTCCTGCACTATATCCTGGATAATCCAGCTTTATCTTAATAAAAGAAGATGGAGTTTGGGTTTCTCTTGGGCAGTTCTGTGTCCTTAATAACACTGTCAGCTGCCCACAGCGCATCCATCACTGCCCACACCAATTGCTTGGAGGCCGTCGATGTTGCCCATCGCGTCTGTCTGCAGACCCTGCGCAGCTGGCCCTGAGCGCCAGCCAGTCTTTCTTACTGGCTGACAGGGCTAATCAGGATGATCAATATGGTCTCGATGACTCCTGGCGCACTTGCTAAATGGATTTACTTTGCTTAATATCCATATGAAATAACTGTTTAAGCAGTGGAGATTTTAACTAAACCCTTTTGCTGATTAACCTGTGGGGTAGTGGAAAAGAATGAAATGTTACCCTTCCCATAAAAACAAAGGCTCTTTGGGATGGGGTACCCCAAACCAGCTTAGTGTATGTAGCCACGGTAGCACCGTAGAGTTGTCCTCCATTGGATTTTCCATGGTCTTGCTTGAGGCAAACACTTGGCTGGTGCACACGTGGAAAATCATTTGCTCTTTTCATTGAAAATCTCATGACTCTAAAGTCGAAGAGAAAGATGACTGCTTGTATACAGCTCACCTGATGATCTAGTGGTAGTTACATGTACTTAACCAAACTGGGAGCACAGTTTTGCTATGTCGCTTCAATAACGACTACAAGTTCCCGTTATGATTCTTTTTTTAAATAAACAGATAACAATTGTAAACTTTTATGAGGTACATTTATACCATGCGTAGTGATATTTAGTTTGTCCGCCCTTGTTTCTTACAGGAAGTAATAGACTTTTGTGGAATTTTATTGTATCGTATGTAGATAAACTAAAGTTTAGCCCATATTTAATCCATGTCAGCACAAACAGAGATCACTATTTGGTGTAGAAACCCAGGGTCACTGCTAACATTTATTTGGCCAAAAACTAAAATATATATATTGTCTTGTAATCCTTTGTTTCCTGGCAAGGTGACTATTGCCAGACAGTTTTCCTTTTGATGAAGAACCTATTTGCTTTGGATGCTATTATTTCTTTTCGGTTTGTGTACTTCATTTGTGATGAGAATAAGTCTAAAGATGAGTTGATTTACTGTTGCACTGATGAGTGACCCAACAAATTCACAAATGCTGGAGCTGCCTTCAGTTGGTTCTTTGTTTGGAATATTATTATAATTTTTCCTCTGCTGTCCACAGTATGATGGCTACGATCCAGGATATTTAACTGTGTCATTAGGGGAGCCTAGGGATTGTATTGAAGGGCCCTGTTCCAACTGGTTTCCTAATAGGGGTGTCTTTGAATTTTGTTTTTCCCATGGAATAATATATTAGTGTTGGTTTCAGATACCCAATTTAAGTCTGATTCATGAGACCCAGAAAGATCTGTGCTGTTCGACTTGCAACTTTTCTTGTACTTTGCACGTGGTCTTGTTTCCTTCCCACATTTGTTCCATGTTTAAGAAAATTCAACTTGGCTGCCTTGGACTATACTTTTCTGATGAGTTTAAAAGTTGGTGTAGTGTGCAGAAGTCCCTTGCTTCTTACTTGACTGAGCGAGCCGCCTGTGCCCAGCAGAGGAAACCATCCTCCCGGGAGCCCTCAGAAGGCTGGACGGTTCTGACCCGGTAGATGCCCTGGAAGTCTCAGGCATGATGGTACATGTGAGTGAGTGTGGTAGTTTTGTCTCAGAAGCTCTGTCACTCATCACTGATACAGACAGCCTTAAGATTGTCTCTTTTGGTGGCAAGGAGGGGAGAAAATCACAGTACAGAGGGAAGAACAGAGAAGGGGAAACTGGCCAAGCTCGGACGGTTTCCCTCTGGTTCTTTGTCAAGTTGTGTGAACGTGCTCCGCTCTCAGGGCTGGAGCGCTGACTTCACTCTTCAGCAGTCCCACGTGCGGTGCCGGAAGGTGTCGGCGCAGCATGCATAGGAGGGTGGGGGAAAGGCAGAGAGGACTTTTTCAGAAAGGTTTAATGACTACGAAGCCCACATTCATGTGACGCCGACTGATCAAGTAAGAGAAAATCGATGCATCGGAGAAAGATCGAGGCCATCTGCCCTGTCTGCTGGACGGTGACAGCCTGGAAACTGTACCCGGAGCATCTCGATTGCTCTTCGGCGGGGAGAAGCAGGGCTGGGGATCGCCCTGTGCTGCAGTGAAGGCTGATGTCGGGAGCTGTGGGGCAGGAGCCGGGGGACCCGCCTGCAACAGCGCCGCTGCTCCTCGCAGACCCCGCAGAACCGCGGGGTTCCGCTTTCCACTGGCAAACGTGTGCGTCAGGCTGCAGACTGTGATTCAGGCCCTGACCTACTTTTCTGGTTACTGAAGCCTAGACGCAGCCGTTCGGGGAGCGCTTTCTGCTGGAGTCGGCCCAGTCACACCTGGAGCCTCCCAGCGCCCTGGCCTGTGGCCCAGCCCCCTCCCCTGCTGCAGTGTGAGCCGAGGATTTGCCAGGACCCGAGACCTAACTGAGTCGTCTTGGTAACTGAATTACAGGGGAGCGGCAGAGGCCGTGGTGAGAGCGGGAAGCCCGAGGAGGTGCTCGGGGCCGGCACACGGGCGCGCGGCGGTCACAGCCTCTCTGTTGGAGCGCGGTGCTCGTGGAGAGCACAGCTGGGCCCGGGCCCTGCGGGAACCCCCACAGCATGTGTTTTGGGGTTGCCGTGGGAGCAGGAGCGGGGGGGGGGGGCAGTGGCAGGGAGGAATCTCAAATGGAACCACCCGGCCTTTTTGAGAACAAGACACTTTTAAATCCAGTCTGTTGTGTGTTGTTCCGCGTCAGCAGCCTGGCTCTCAGACGCACTGTGGTGATGTCATTTCGCTGCTGTAGCTGGGCTGCACGATGTGAGAGGACGGATGGGAAGAGATACTGAGGAAGGACCTGCCCAGGCCTGCACTTGGGTGAACGGGAGGAGAGGGAGGCCGCAGTGAGGTGACGGGTGGGTGAGGCCTGAGTTCCCTGCAAAGTCTGCTTGCATTCTGCCCTGAACAGTTGGCCGATGACATTCTCTTGAAAACCGGAGGGTGAGTTCAAGTGTAAGTGTTAAACCAGCTCAGCTACTTGGGAGGCTGAGGCAGGAGGATCACTCGAGCCCAGGAGTTTAGGACTAGCCTGGGCAATGTAGTGAGATCCGGTCTATTAAAAAGACACCCCCTCCAAAAAAAAAAAATGTGTATTTCCTCTTATATTCTTGACTTTCAACTTCCCATCATAATGACTTTCAACCATTTGGGATGATAGCACATGTAAGAACGTACAAGATGTTAGCATATGTAACACATTACAAGAATGGGTTGTACCTCTGAGGTTTTTGAAATTATGGACTCAAATAATTTTCCAGGTCAACAGTTCTGTCTTGTATTTTCGGAACTGTCTTGTATGTGGCTTAGGAAAATACAAGTGATTCTTTTTCTTACTATTCTTCCAGCTGAACAAGCAAAATGCAAATTGAAAAATTGTTACTGAAGGTACACTTTGCCTGGAATAATAACAAATAATTTACCAATATCTACCAAGAGATGGTCTCTTATCCCCTGGAAGATTCCAAAGACTCAGGCAGGCCAGAGCATCGTGACTTTCATTTGGTAAACAGATGATGCTCACTACTGCCCTGCGTTATTTTCTTCCCAAAATTTGAAGTCCTGCACACCATGAGACCAGTGAGCCCTCCACGCACCGGGACTGTCGTTCCCTTGGTGGCCAGCTGCCAGTGAGGACATTCACCCAGCTGTCACGGCACTGGGTGCTGCAAGGCCACTCTGAGGTTCTCTCATCCTCACCACTGTCTCCACAGAGGAGGACTCCGGGATGATAAATGCCTTGTCCAAGGACGCACAGCTCCTGGAGAACCACACGCCGCTGCAGGGGAGGTTACAAAAGCGAACTCTCAGCGAGATCAGCTGTCTACAGCCTGCGGTGTGAAGCTGCCTTGCAGATGAAACTGAAGATGATGTGACCTGTGTTGGACGCTGGGCAGTGAACACAAAGCGGGGAATTTGAGGAGAGTGGGGTTAGTTTCCACACAAGGACAAAGGCCATTGTGATTCTACTTGACAGGTGTTTGTTTCCATTAACTTAGGTGTTTTACACTCTGCCCTGCTCAAATAGGATCGTGGATGTATTTGAGGGGCGGAAGGGCTCAGGTAAAATGCTGGCAGGAAAAGAATGGAGGAGCATCTTGCTTTTTGCTTGCTGGTGCTAGCCACGCCTTCACTGCACATGCCTTTTAAAATTTCATTATCACTGAGGGCTAATGCAGTTCTAGTAGTTAGACCATTTTGTTTCTTGGCAAAAGAGAATTCTTAAGGGGATGATCCATCCTCTTGTAAGTGGGGGAAGGAAAGTTAGATACTAAATTCTCTATATCATCCTGCCTTTGGGTCGGGAGGAGCTGTGTCCATATAGTTCGGCTGCTTTCATCAGGAGGAGAATTTATAGGTGTTCCATCTCTCCCTTGCTGTCTCTTTGTCCCTCCTGCTGGAGGAAGTCTGTGATTTTGGGGAGCCAGCCAAGGAGGGAATTAGGTAAGCAAAATCTGTATTTTTCCTTTTACCTTGTATTCAGAGAGTAGTAATATTTAATAGCTGCAGTTCTCTTTGAGATAAGCGTGGGTTTGGAATCATATTGCAAAAGGCTGGTGTGTGCTTTTTTAGGGGCGTTATAGAAACTGTACTGCCCTTTGTGAGATACATTGTTTTAGAAACAGAAAGAGAGCCACACCACATGTGTGTGGAGAGGTTTTGTGGCTTAGCCATACCAGAATTACTTCTGTTTATTTTAGCTTTAAAATTCGATGGTAATGTAGTTACATTATTAGTGTCAAGTATATTCATTTCCTTTGCCTTTTCTAATTTCCTCAGGTTTTTGTTTTTCTTTAGAAAACATCTCGTTAAGACCTCCAGAAAGAGTGATTTTTATTAGGCAATTACCAGCACGCTTGTTTTCCCCTCTTCTAATTCCTTCCAGGTAGGGTTTGTGTTATGTTTCCTGTGCTTGTTGTCGTGTGGAGTTGTGAAGTATTTAGCATTGGATTTGAATCATGCTGTGATTTAAGTTTTCAGTAGAAGATATTACAAAAAGGGCAGAAATCGCATGTGAACTCCCAGCACAGAAAGCAAACATTCTCCTTTCCTATCCCCCCCATACTGAACTCAGAATTCTAAAATTACATGAGCACATTTAGATTGTTTACACTGACAAATCTTAGATTAATACTGATGTTAATTGGTAGTTACTGCTTTTTAAAAATTTCATGTTACAAGACTAAATAACTTGTTACTGAGATGAGGACTATAATTTTCTTTCTCCATTACTAATAACTCATTGTATAATCCTGGGGTGAGAGTAAAGTCACTGTAAGTTTCGAAGCCATTTTCTTGCCCCTGGGGCTTTCCTGGCCCTTCAAAGTAGCAGACTCTGGTTTCTCCGTGTTGTCCTCCTGGGGTGACCCTCCCTTTTATAAGCAAAGTTCCAGTTAGATAATTCTGTTGAAACAGTATTAATACTGGAACATCGTATATGGTAGAGCTTCAGTAAGAGTTTTGTGGAATTTAGTGAGATTACTATAAACATATATAAATTGCAGTTAAAGATCGTACACTTTCTCCAAGTCTATGGTAAAGTAGAAGCATTTTTAAAAAGGAAAATTGGAATATTAAGTAAAACCTTTGCAATTGACAGTGGTAATTAAAATCTAGGTTTGAAGGAAGGTTGGATGTTCCTGTGTATTAAGCATGGGGAAAGAAAGTTCAACAGGCAAGGTTAATGGGACATTGCAGGACCCTTTCTTCAGCCTTTGTTGTGATTAAGTAGAAGAGGGACCTGCTGTTTGAGGGAGAGCTTTGGGCAGTGTTTGCATATGGAATCCTCCTGGAGAAAGCAGTCTGTTTACAGAACCAAAGCCAGCAGCTGAAGGTGGTTTATTGCTGGGAGAATCACAACAGGGTCCTGGGTGTTCTTCCGGGATTCCATGAGCAAATGATGACTTCCACTGTACCAGCCTCCTCCAGGAAATTTCTGCCCTGATCACCTGCAGAGTTTTCCTGGACAGTCCTGGAGATGGACGTATTCAGTGGTGGACCTCTCAATTTTCTATTTTTCATATCAGAAGTTTTGATGGAAGACCTCATCTCAGCTCTGTCACTTTCTGGCGTCACTTAACTTGTGTGATTCTTGGATGGAGAAAAAGGGGGGAGGAGGGATCAATGTCACATACCTGGCTCATGATGATCAATGCACGTGTTTCTGTCTCTGTGGTGGTGTGCCTCCACGTCACCTACCGGTGACAGACTCCCGAGTTGTACTGATTCCTGGGTGACTGTTCTCCTAATAGAAGAGCCTCAGTTGAGCTTCAGGATATATCTTGGTGCCACAAACTGATTTTTCTTCATAAAGCTTCATATTTTTTACCTGCCCTCAGTGTTGGCATCTGTTTTGTGTCCCGCCCCCACCACCACTCCGTGCCAACTGAGGCATTTTCCAAACTTGGTGCTGACATCCTGAAGTTGTCCATAGGAAGCCATGCTGTGGACTCTAGGCGCAGCAATTTTATTTTATTTGCAAGAGTCTGGCTTAGAGCAGGTGCTAGTGAATCATTTGTTCCCTTGAGATGTACTCATTGTGCATATTTTCTACTCATCTTCCTAGATGTATGCTTTTTAGTATTGCTGGTTTTTTCTATCTTTGTTCTGTCTTGAAAACCTAATACAAAATGAATATTGAACTATTAAAAAAAAAAAAAAACAGGATAAAGCCCCAGGCAGCAATTAAAGCAGAGTTCTAATCAGTGTAAACCTTAGAAAAATCCCTTAGAAATTACATGAGCATGCTAAAGGTACAGACTATTTCCTCTGTCCTCTGTCACTCTTCACTTAGAGACTCTCCCATTGTCTTTAAAGTCAGGAAACATTCTTTTCTATTGTTGTTACTGTTTCTTTGAGGAAGCAATTGCCAATTGTATAGCATACATTAAAAGAATTTCCAGGATAATCTCTGTAACACACTGGAAAAGTCACACCTAATACACGAAGAAGTACTGCTCCTCTGGTTATTTGGATATTTTATGAGTCCTAGTGGCTCATGAGATATGTAGCTTGCAAGACTCAGCTTTTTAAAAGACCTATAGTTTAGCTACTTATTCTTCAAGGTGGAACTGTTTCCTGGGAAACCAGCTTTATTTTCCAAACCAGCTGATGAGCTCTTCAGGGTGAGGGACCATGTCTAACTTGTCTTTACACAATCCTGCGAGGTGTAATCCAATGAAAGCCATGTTGCTGGTATCCAGTCATTTTTTTAATTGATCTTGTTGGTTTAATCTGTGAAATCCGCCTTTTACTTGGCTTGTCATTTGAAAGTTACCAAGCACTGATCCCCATTTGATTTCAAAACAGTGCATTTCAACACTCACTGAAGATAATTTTAGATCTACTGGGAAAATTCTTTTGTGTTCTTCTCTCCTCAGTCTTAAGTTAATGTTGGCTTAGCATTCCCTACCGTTTCTCCCCACCTCCACCTTTAGGTGAATAGTAGGAGGAAGCTATTTCTTAGTTTTAAAAGCTGATAGAGAAAAATAAATTTGGACCCCTGCCTCGTGCCACATGTGACAATGAACAACCAAAAACCTGTATGTTTTAAGAACTAAAGCTATAAAACTCTGAGACAAAAACCATAGGTATAAATCTTAACCTTGAATTGGGCAATGATTAAAGCACAAATCATGAAAGAATTAAGTAGATAAGTTAGATTTTATCCAAACTAAAACATTTTCGGATTTTAAAGAACACTCAAGAAAGTTGATAAGACAATTTACAGAATTGGAGAAAACAGTAAAAATCGTTTGTCTGACAAGGGTCTAGTATCCAGAATGTGTAAAGAATTCTGATAACCCAATAATAAAAAGATGAACAATCCAATTGAAAAAAAAAATGGTCGAAGAATTAGAATCAATATTTCTCCAAGGAAAGTATACAAGTGGCCAATAAGCACGTGCAGAGATGTCCCACAGCAGTCATTAGTGACTTGCAAGTGGAACCCGCAGTGAGATGCCACTTCACCTACTACAATGGCTAAATAAAAGCCAGATAATAGCAAGTGTGGTGAGAATATCCAGAAAATGGAGCCCGCAAACTTACTGCTGGGAGGGTGACTGGGACATCTGCTTTGGAAAACTGACCTGGCAATTCCTCAGAAACTTAATCAGGATCATTGCATGAGCCAGTGATTCCATCCTCCCTATCTACCCAAGAGAAGCGAATCTTGAGACTTCCATCTCAAGGAAAGAACCGAAAGACCTAATTAATAATCTAATGGGGCATCTTGGAAAAGTTGTGGCAGTATCGCTTTTGCTTACTCCCGGGCTGGCTGTCACTTGATATTTTTATTATAGGCAGCTGAGTTAGCTAAAAATTAATATGCAGTCAGAGAGGGGCTTAGGCTCCCAAGGAAGTCAGTGGAAAAAATAAAGACATCAGAATTGTGGCTGGAGGCGCAACTAAAGAAGACCAGGCCTCAAACCTCCCTAAGGGTTAAACAGTAGCTTGAGACTATACTATAAGTGGTATCACCTAGTCCAGTAAAGTCCACATGACTGCATCAGTCACCCAGATGGGGGAGCAGAGAATCCAGACCCATCCCTTCCCCAGGATGCCTTTGTCCTTTCCATGCAGCCTTGCTGCCTGACCCACTTCCCTCCTGCATCGGCATTAGCCAAGGGGCTGTACTTCTAATCTTACTGGTTGGTTACCATTTGACCCATGTTGTACTCACCTCATGATTTTGCACTATAAAATATTCTTGTAAAAATGACCTTGGAGACAACCCACTTTCAGGACCCCTCTTGTCTCTTGGAAACTATCTCTCAGTAAGTCTTTCCTTCTCTTAACCTCTGCTGTTCCTTCAAATTCATGCTTTGATTTTTGCAGACACCAATCTGACATCTAGCAGGTTGGGAGTTGTAGCTCTCCTGTGTCACTGTTTTGTAGATAAGTGTCCCCACAGCCTCATGGGCTGAAGGCTTGGTTGTCAACCTGTGACACTATTAGCAGGTAATTGAACTTTTGAAAGGTGGAACCTCATAGTCGTCATTGAGGCCATGCCTTGGGGACATTGGGATCTCCCCATCCTGGCTCCCTTGAGGTGAATGGCTTCCTCTGCAGTAACCACCACCTTGGTGTACTCGCCTTGCCACAGGACAAAAGCAATGGCCCGAGCAGCTGTGCCCTGAAGCTTTTCAAAATACGAGCTCAAATACTTGGAAAGAGGACAGGCTGTGAAAATAAGGCCAAACCTTAGGTACCAGAAGAGAAGTGCAGAAAACAGGCCTGGGTTTTAGACTGTGTGACACATACCCACCTCAGAAGTCGTCCAGGGTGAAACAAGGCAGGAGCATTGAGAAGAACCAGCCAGACGGGAGTGAGGACCGGACCCCTTGGGACTTCTGTTTCACAGTCTGCCCTACTGTGCTTTGCTTCTTCCCATGCGCCCCCTGGATGGATGGCAGGACTTTGTCCAAAGACTACGTGGTTCAGAGGAGGAGAGGGAGCCCCCCACCCCACCCTGAGCATGAGCAGCCCCACGGTGGAGGGGGAAGGCCCTTCCAGAGCAGGACTTCAGCAGCAGCAGCTCCCTGTGCTTGGAGACTTGATGCTTTGACATTGATTTCTTGTTTCTCTCACTGCTCTCTGGGGTTATATCACAAAGAAATGTAATGAATATTCTTTTGGTCTGCATTTATTTGATGCATGACCTTGTGGCTTGAGTGCCACCCTTACCTTTCTGCTTTCTGCCTATGATGTACTGTGTATGTAAATCAGTAACGGAGGAAATGGAGAAACAGCTCTGCTTAACATTTTGGGGGTGATGGAGTAATGATGTCTATCAATATTTATATTTCCCCGAGATGCCTTTTTCTTTGTGACATTCAGACTGGTTCCGTGAGAGGCTCATCACTCTGGTGGCGCTGTCTGTGAAGAGTTGTGGTAAATAGATATTTCTCCCCAGTACATTTTCTAGATGTCTTTCCGAAAATAAACAGAAAAGAAGAAAACACAGAAAAAGAAACTTTCCATTCTGGTAAGTGTTCCCCTACCTGGGATATAGGAATACTTACCTGTCCTCATCCAGAGACGCTGACAGTTGGGAAGTGAGACTATGTAATGGAATGGTCCCCAAAAGCCAAACAGACAGGCTGGGGATTTAGCTCAGCAGCTCAAGCGCTTGCCTGGTAAGTACAAGGTCATGAGTTCGATCCCTGGTACCAAAAAAAAAAAAAAAGCCAAACAGACACGTTTCTCTCCCCTGCTCATCCCAGTCTCTTTGGCTTTTTGCCTCCTCTCCCCCAAACCTGGCTTCAGCCCTCACTGGCCGGGTGGGTACCTCTTGTCTGACTTTGGTAGAGGTGCCGAGAACCTCCCAGAACCCAGGGTAGTGGAGGCTGCTTGCCTTTCCTGGGGACAGCAGGGGCCTGGGAACTGCTCCTGTCACAGTTCTCGGGCAGGGCAGGAAGGAGGGACGTAGCAGAGAAGCACAGCACTGCGTCCTCGCCCGGCAGTCCTGGAGCACGCTTTCTGCATTTCAGAACCTGGCAGGCAGCAACCGAAGAGAGCACTGCCCTTTCACTTGGCTTGAGTGGCAACATCCTGCAGTGGTTACAGTCACTGACCAGGGCTAGGCATTCGGTGACTAGAAAATACAGCGTTCCCAGACGCGGTGGTGCATGCCTGTCATCCCAGCTACTCCAGAGGCTGAGGCGGGAGGATTGCAAGTTTGCGGCCAGCATGGGCAACGCAATGAAAGCCCACCTTCCTGTCTCAAAGAATGGGCAGAGGTGGGGGGAGCACTAGGGTTGTAGCTCAGTGGTAGAATGCCTCTGATTCTATCCTCAGTATTACGATCAACAGGGATGTGGTTTAGTATACCTGCATGCAGTTGGGGGTAAATAAAAATTTTTCGAACCATAGGAGCCACATAATGTTTACAAAAATAAAAAATGAGGACTGACCTTTAAAAAGTGGAGACTTGGTGAAATACTGAAGGAGACCAAGTCCTTAGTGGCTACCCATCACCCGTGAGAGACCCAGAGTTCAGAGCAGTGGTCCTTGGAAGACTCAGTAGCAAACAACAGGAGTCAACATGTGAATTTTAACAGTGTCCTTCCATTAGTGCTGCTACAACAAAATACCTGGAACTGTGTAATTTATAAACAATGAAGTAGTGTTTCTCACAGTTGGGAAGGCTGGGAAATCTAAGGTCAAGGGCCAGTAAGTTAAAGGCGTGGTCAGGGCAGCTCTCTTCTTCCAATATGGTGTATGTTGCTGCATCTTCCTGAGGGGATGAACGATGTGTCCTCAGTGGCAGAAGGGATGGAAGGGATGAACTTGTCTTCTTAAGCCATTCCAAAGATCATTAACCCAGGCCGGGGATATAGCTCAGTGGCACAAACACCTGCCTGGCAAGCTCAAGGTCATGAGTTGGATCCCTGGTACCAAAAAAAAAAAAAAAAAAGCTAAACCACAGAAGATCATTAACCCATCCATGAGGGGAGTGTGCTCATGACCTAATCGGCTCTGAACGTCCCACCTCTTACTGCTGTTGCCCTGGGGGTTAAGTTTCAACATGAATTTGAGGGAACACAGATGTTCAGACTGTCGTGGGGCTCATGGTCAGGGAATTCTTATTTGCTGCCATCTATAACACTAATCGTCACCCCTCTGTCTTTCTGTAAGCTTGATGGTTTCACAGTGAGGTGTTTTTGGTGTCATTGCTTTTTTTTGTTTGTTGGTTGGTTGGTTTTGTTTTGTTTTTGAGATAGGGTCTCACTATGCAGTTC